>JAPYYV010026574.1:0-19738 GCA_030522625.1 Copidosoma aretas
TTCAAAGTAAATCAATGTAAAACGTGAACGAAATATCGAGTTCATAGGCTGCGGGAGGAGGTGCGCGGTAAGGGGGGTAGGGCTGCGCGGGGCCGGGGATACCCCTTTCCTCACCCCTCAGCAATGATACTCCCGACCATCCTTAAGGTAGTTGTTTTCCAAAACATAGATGTACATAAAAAAAGTTATATCCTTTAATAAAATAGCATTCAATCATTTTTATATTAATGTGTGATACTGGTGGATACACAAGGTGCATCGTGGATTTTTCTCAAATTTTTTCATAACTTATTGATGGAGCTATCGCGTAAACAATAAAAAAATAAAATAAAATGAAAAACAGCTTTTATATCTAAAAATTTTCAATAATAATCCCATTTTCATAAACAAAGGCTAGTTTTCTTCTTCAGTGAAATACCTACAAATTCACCATCTCTGATTTGCTAAAAAAAAGGCGTATGTATTGTTAAAAATGCATTTGTTTATAATGTTTTTCTGGATTTTCATAAACGAATGAGTTTTTAACAAAAAATACGCCTTTTTTTAGCAAATCGGAGATGGTGAATTCGTAAGTATTTCACTAAAGAAGAAAACTAGTCTTTGTTTATGAAAATTGGATTATTATAAAAAATTTTAGCTACAAAAACTGATGTTGAAAACTGAAAAAAATCTACGATATACCTTGTGTTTCTACTGGTATCGCATATTAATATGACAATGTTTGAATGCTATTTTATTAAAGGATATAACTGCTCTTATATATACCTATATATTGGGAAACAACTACCTTAATCGCTTGCGACTCGGTTTTCGATGAAACTCGATCATACAGTATTTTTCTCCGATGTTTTCATTTTAATTTCATAAATACGATTGCGTTTTGTCGTACGAGTTTACAAAAAATTAAAAAAAAAACCCCTCGCTAATTAACCGAAAAAAGAGTCGAAAATTAGCCGGAGTGAATTTTTTTTTTTTTTATTTCTGTTTCGCGCACTGAAGTCTACCCCTTCAGAGATGAACGTGAAAAAAAAACTCGCTCTCGAGCGAGCGTTGACGCCTTAAAGGTGCAAGCGCCCGTCGGGTTTAATTATTTCTAACTGTATCTGTATACATGTGTATCGTGCGAAAAAAAATCCCAGGGTACCAAACAAAAGGACACCTTTTTCGGACGACGGATGATACGCCCGGGAGAGAAACAGCCGTGTAATTAAGCAACGGCCAAATGAACTTGGGGAAAAAAATTGTGACTGCTCGCGAGAGACGCAAAATTAAAGCGGAAAGGAGGGAAGTCGTAGGCAGTCAGACGTCGGGAGCGGGGGAAAAAAAACCCGTACAGTGTGTGTATACACAAATGAAAAGGACCTCCGTGCGCTGCGAGTCTCGACTGACACTCAGACTTGGCCGTAGGCACGCAAATACTCGCATACGCGCCCACTCGTCTCCCCCCGCCCCGTCCCGGAAATAAACAAATCTAACTACTCCACTTTCTCACCTGAATGGGAGGCTCTTGTTTCGTGCAGTTGTGCATCGCGTAGGATACGTGGGTTGAAGGGCGGCGACGGTAGTGTGCCGAGACGCTACCCTAAGCTTCTCTCATGGCTCGCCACCGGGAAAACGGCGGGGGCGAATCAAATTTGCAGAAGATGGCCTCCGCCGCTGCTGCTTCTTCTTGTTTTTTTTTCCACCCCGCGACTGCGCTGTTCTGTTTACGACTGTGACTCGTGTGTGTTGTTTTAAATTTTTTTTTCCGTCGGCCTAAGCTAGAGTAGAATTTTTTTTTTTCTTACTACGTACAGTAGCTGCAATTTTCCAGCACGTGCATCTTTTATTTATTATGTTTATGAGAAATTAAAAAGCGACCGGTTCACGTAATGTACTTACACTGTTTTCTCTCTCTTACGTAGCCACAAACGTCTAATTTTACAAGAGCTATACAAATTTTGTTTTAACGAGCAAGATTTATCAAAGAAGAGTGCTGTTTTTTTTTCTTTCTCATCATTATATCTGATTCCAAACAAATATTAAATTTAAAAAAGAAAATTGTATGCTCTACAAACTTATAGATATTTTAACAGAATAATAAATCTAATCTTGATTGTCCAAAGTTCATTTTGAGGATACAATAATTTTAGCAACTATTTGATTCCGGTATTTTCTTTTTTGATTATTGTAAATGTAGTTTCCAATTAAAATCCTTGAAAAAGTGAATATTTTTTCCAGTACCCTCCCATTAACGAAATGAAAACTGTGTAATTTCTTATTTTTCACATGCGTTTCTGAAATTCCGAAAATACCCAGGCATCTATAAGTTATTCGCTTATATTTTCAACTTGAAATCTACTCGAAAGTTTTCAGCTCGAAGTTGTTGCAGAAGTTTTTCCCCTCGGGAAATTTCGTGACTCTGGAATCCGAAGGAGGTATACGTGAAGTTTTGTAAATATTTTCGATTTCCTCAGGTTCCGTTACCGTAACCATTTTTATTTTGTCCCGGAAATTTTGATATTCGTTTTTTGGACACATTTTATTTTCATATTCAATATATTCGATAGCATAAATGTTATAAAAGACGTTGAATAATGCACCACTCGTTTCACTCTGCAAAAAAACTAATTCTACGTGCCTGACGACGCAAAAAAAAAATTGCTCTCGAACCATCAAATCAATACTACGAGAAAAATTTCATTTTTATCAGACTCCCACTGGGGACCAATATATCCATGAAGTACCTCGATGTTGCCACAAAAAACCGACCACTCCATATCGTCGAGTTTGAATTATTATACGGAATCTCGGCAAAGCTCCCGTATCTATCTGCGAAAATCACCTCGAAGTTGCTTCTGCCACGTCCAGTACGGTCCACATACATACGTGAAAAGAGAGATAAAGTAACGGCGGACGGTCGTTCTCGGTGAGAGGATGACCAATGCCGGCCATTCGATCGGATGCTTTTTACGGCGACTTTTGAAGATTCGTTTTCATTTTTTTTATCATTATTTCTTCGGCAAGACAAAGTGATCTAATATAAGTACTCAATATACATATATAACAACGGATCATTGATGAGTAAATCAAATATTAGACGAAGAGAGAGATTGGAAAATTTATAGATTCACCGTCCCAAAGTAATGCACAATAATCGGGAAACCTAAAATTCCCAGAACGGCTGATCGATGCCATTTGCATTTCGCGATAATGAGTATAACATAGTGTTCCATAAAAACAGGCATGGCACGAAAAATCCTGATTGCCCGTAAATAACATCATCAAACGGGCGTCATCATCGCACGATCACAGAACACAGCGCGCACTCGTACACGCAACGAAACGTAATTCGCCCGCGTCGCGCGGAGGAAGCTAAACAGCAGTAGCTCGTCTTTCAAGCGCAGCCGTCGATGCCTGACGAACCGGGCCGTAAATTTATACCCTCCGCCCTTTCATTTCGTCCCGCCCTGCCCTGGCATTTTCAGGAAAAACCGACCAAGGCACAAAACCGAGGCGCCCGCGGCTTTTGATGTACCTGCACTCTCGCCTATACTCCTCCTTTCCATCAGCCCCCGCGTATATACTCGACGGATCATTTGTCAGCGCTTGTTGTATACGTGTCCCGGAAAAGCGCGCCCACGTATACATAAATACAGACTCACGCGGACGCGCGACGAATTAATTACCGGCTACGCGGGACCTTTTTTCCCGGGCTTTGGCGAATTTCATCGATACGAGCACCACTCTATTATTGCCTTTCCGAACGATACAGGACGCACAAGAAGGTCCGCGCGGCTGTGTTTACTTTTAATCAAACTCGAGGCGTCCGCTACTTCATCTCTTTATCCTTTTACACTTTGAAATCGCCCAGCATATAATGCGTATACACGTACATATGTACTCCCGGCCAGAGCGACTTTTTCGAGCAAGCACCTCTGTGAATTTTATTCCCCGCAATGCTCCTCGTGAAGGGGTGGGGCGACCTTCTCGCAGCAAAATTGCCTATTTTACCTCCTATAACCCCTTCCCATCCTTCTTTCCTTGTCCCTTTCCCAAGTGTCGAGTGCCCTGAGTAGCGGATCCTTGTAATTCCCGGGCGTATGACGCTATAATGTAAAAAAAAAAAAAAAAAAAAAAAAAATCGCGCGCGGCCCCGGCCCGGCGGACCAAGGTCCGATGGCGGCGGCCCGCCCGCCCCCGCGCCGCCTGTCTCGGTTGTTTCATCCTAGCTGCCTCTTTATTTGCGTATATTGTGTGTTTTTCTCTCTTGGCACTTTTTTCTCATCGACTTCTGCAGTGGTTTTCGTCATGAAGTATTCCTTCATGAAACATTGAAACGTATACAAAATACTCGACAGCAGTCATAGGTGATTATCGTGCGATGATTTCACTCCTCTTCTATGATCTCTCGTGTCGAGCTCGTGTTTCTCGTCGTTCGAGTAATTACATTGTTTACTCGCATAAGAAGGACAAAAAGGTGTGCGCGGGAGAGGCTACGTTGTAGCGAAGAGCTTTGTTGCGTGACAATATGAATAGACGTCGCTTAAAGCTCTTGAAGATGAAGGAATACCTCTACTTCTCTTTTGAATATTGTATCAATTTCTGCGACATTAAATTCCAACGATCCACTTGAATTATCATTCGAAACGAAGGCCGTGTTTTCTTCTAGAACCACCTAAAGTTTTGAATTAATATTACGCAGGAATCTCGCAAGGTGGCTTTTTTTTTGTAAGACTGATTTGAAAGTCTTTATCAAATTTACGTAAGCCGTTTATAGTCCAGACACGCGGAACTTACTCGATCAATAACGGGGCGACAATTAATTTCTGAAATAATCGACTCGATATTTTACCAGTGAAAGTTCACAAGACGTTAAAGCCCAAGGTAGTTATATTATACACCTCCCGTACGTGTGCGTCGAATGTACACGAATTAGACTGGAAACACGCGTACGGGCTCTGTCTGGCTCTCACTATGCAAATCCTGCATGCACGTCAGTGTATATAGTGCAAAACGATTTCCGAATCCGAGTGCCACAGAAAATCCATGTACACGTACGTATAACAGTCACAGGTACAAGCTCGCACCTATTTACATTTACTACCCCCACACGCACGCACACACATATATATATATATATATATATATATATATATCGCTTGGCACTCAGCACGTCATTTATTCTGGGAGTAGAATTTACATAGATCGATGGGGTTTAATTATGGCAGCGATTTCGGTAAGAGCCCACTAGGCGTAACAACAAGCGCCCGCGCCGGGCTAACGGGAAATTGAAGTGATTTCGAACGGATCGTAATGTTATGCATTGTTTAATTCGATATTCGTATACGCTTGCGCGCTGTATTGCTCTGACGAGGTACTTTTGGCGATGGTGCTCGTGATTTTTTTTATATTCCGTTGCATGATTTTCACGCGGCGATTAATTCCTGCTCGAGCGGGTATAATTTGAGAGGAATTTATATTTTCATTTTGTTCGCTCGCGACTCTCTGGTCGTTGCGCAAATTATGATATTTTATACCTCGACAAAAGCTCTGTTTTCTCGAACACCGATTTAATTGTTGGCTGCTGAAGAGCGTGAACTCATTTGGTCGAGCTCACGCAAGACCGGATGGCTTTTTCGAATGGACGATAAAAGCCGGCCTTGTTTTATCTACCGCGTCTTATCACTATCTTTTCGTGGCTCCCCTTTTTAATTGGACCATGCGTTTGGAAAGTCTTCCAGCTACTGGTCGATACTCCACGCGTACACGTTTCAAAAGATTCCCAAGCGGTTTTAACGAGTTTACGGGTTTGTCGAGAAAAAACAAAATTTGTTACAAAATAGCTTTTTTTTTCTGCACAAAGCTGCAGCTCGTTGAATTATAAAATCGTTGATCGCCGACTGAAAATCCATCAATGTTTGCTGTCAGCGCGTGGTTCATTTGCAAGCGATAAATCACGTTGCGTACACACAAACGTTGCCCATCCATGACCCTATCATCCTCCATCCTGTGCACAATCTCGGTTACGAAAACCAGCACCAAGCGCGGAGACGGTAAAACGAAAAGTTTCACCGCGCCGTCCCAACAAAAGATCGTCGCCCCGAAATTCGAGAATCCCAATCGGCTACGGACCGGAGAGCCCGCACGGGCTTTGATTCCGGGAGCGTCGAATTACCCCCGGCCCAATTAATAAGAGCGCGGGACGAGTGGGTCTCCCCCGCGTTTTTCAGGCCAACCCGGCAGTCAGCTAACTTTCCCGGGGCGCTCCTCGGCCGACCGACTGCGGGCTGTTGTAGCTGCAGGCCCGAAACTTTGCCCGGCCGCGGAGGACTCCCTTTCCACCCGTGGCGGCGTCAAAGCGAGCCCGTTTCCTCGCGGCCGTTGACCAGCCGGTTTACACCGCGCGGCGCAGTAAATTGCCCGGGGGGAGATGAAAATCCCTTCCCACCCCCCCCCCCCTCCCCAAACGGAAACATAAACGATGCACTTTACGAGCGGATTATTAATCATCGGAAGTTCGACGCCCGGCCGCTCGGAACTTTTTCAATTTACGTTTGCGCCAGAGCTGGGCGCGAGGGGGAGAGAGGGAGATTCGGGCGGCAATCGAGTGTGGCGGGAGATCGGATGGCAGAGGAGGTGGAGGAGGCTGGTTGTAAAGTAGGCAGCGACTGTAACGAGCAGCGGCGGCCGGGATACCTACACAGCTGGCGCCATCCGTTCAGCGGCCCGTGAACTATAAGCGCGGCTCGAAGGGACGACGGCGCGTTGCAATTTTTCAGGCCACCGCCGCCACGCCGCGTTTCCCTTATCGGCTAAGGTCGATTTGTCGCGGGTGCGTGCTCCGACTTGCGTTCGTTCTTTTCTGTTCATTTTTATCGCGTCGCGTGCGGGTATCGGGTGTGCTTCATCTCTCGAAATAATGTTTGTCGTTTTACGCAATCACACGATTAATACAACGAGCCATCTTCATCGCGATTTTCGATTGTTTCGTGGGAATGCGCGCGCCCGTCGTTATCGAATCGACAATTTATTTGTTCGTCGTCTGCGGTCGGAGAGTACACACGCGCACGGTCGATGACCACATCAACCGAACACGTCGAGCTTGTTTTTATTTGCCTCGCGCAAAAACCGATTCAAATCTCCTTTAAATGTCCATATATATATATATATATATATTTTCAGTCGCCACGGCTGCCGGGGGCTATTGACGATTGATCGTGCAATTTCGCAATCGAATATTAAACCGCTGCCGGTCGTTGCGTTGATTACGTTTCTTCGTTTCCGGACCAACGTTTGTTATTATTCGTTTAAAGGGGTTATTGCGAAATTTCGTTCGGTTAAGAGGTTGTGTACACCAGTCGATTTCGGAATTATTGAATTTACAACGTATTCAAATTTTAGAATTTGTGACAAATTCAACTGCAAAGCTAGTAGTCTTATAATGGGACTGTCGTTATAATTTACGTAGTTTTTATCAATACTTGGAAAACACAATGTATATAGGATTATTCCGAAAATAAAGTATTTCGTAGATCATAATTAGAATCTTATTACACTGAAATTTGAGGAAACCTGTATTATACAGTTTTAGGATGTGGTAATTAAAAGTTTGGACACGATCCTATCATAATATATAGTTTGGATCAGAACCGAAGATTATTTGCTAATTAGGTTTTGAAGCATTATTTTTCGAGTCTTTCTCTACACTGTAATCTTTTATGGTATAAAATGAAATGGTACTTTATAACAATTTTTTTTTATAAAATAAACATGTGGCACAATATCACCGTCAGAAACCGGAATTCCTCAAAAACTCATTAAAAAAGTATCCAACTATGTAGAAAAACATCTAATACTATTACGTGGTCTCACAAACATGAAATATACTCAAGATTTTTCAAAATCGCTTCGCAGCAAGATTTTTCCGGGATCTCTTTGAAGGAACGGTTAAAAAATATCGAATGAACATCACTCCAGGCGAGAGGAGAGCCCGTCAAAGGACGAATCTCCTGCCCGTGGAGAAAATCTCAAAAGCCCTTCTCGCGGACTACAAACCACTCGAGACGGAGGAGAAGGAAAGAGAGGGGGGGGGGGGGCGCGCCCCCCCGGCTCTCGGCACAAAAAAACGCCAGCTACACCAGCTTTCAGCACAAAAAAAAGCCACACCGGCGATTTTAACGCGATTTGCCGTCCGAAGCCGCTTGTCAGAGGCCGGACCGCTTTTTGGCAATAAATATCCATTACCGGGCACCGGCTTTTACCGCGAGATAGACCGGGCGCATCGATTTATGATGCATAGCTGTACAGGGGGCGGCCTACATTATCGCACCGGCAACTCCGGGCGCTGCGCGGGGCTCGAGAGAGAGATGGAGAATGTGATCGATAGCCGCGTGTTGGTGCGCGCGAGTATACGCGGGAGCCCTTTCTCCGGCGCCGAGAGTACGGGAGATTCCGAAAGTTGCGCCCGAGTTTGGTGTGCGTGTGTTTATTAGGGCTCACGGTTTGTTCGCAAGCTTCTTAGGGGCTCTCGAGCCTGTTCGAGCTGGTTTGTTTGGAACTGTTGATATTTCGCGTTTCGACGTTCATGTCGCTCGTTAACTTGAAACTCTGTGTGGGAGGGGATGTAATTTTTTTTAAGTATCGTGGGGATCGCGAGGTACGTTTCGAACGCTGCGACACGAAACAGAGTATGCAGGGGTGGGGGGCGACAGAAATATTTGAAACACTCGTAAATATTTTGCTTCGATTTTAATTGAAGTTACTTCGTATCCGATTATCTATTCAAGTAAAATACTGCGTAAAATGCATCTGTAAATTGTACTTTTTTCGAATGATTATTGCAACCCTTCCCAAGCCTGATTAAATCCATTTAGTTCGATATTCAAACATATTTCACAATTTCAGAGTAAATCGCGATACGATCATACATTATGGACACTAATTAGCGCACTGCAGCCGTGCAAAAAACATCACCTCGTCCGGATGACTATATTACGAGAGAGGGAAAAAAATAATTCCGAATAAAGTACTCATTAATCTCCATTGGCATAGGAAAATTTTCTTGTCCTCCTTAAAAAAAAAATAAAAAAAAAAATAAAAAACTATCTGCCACCAGCCGCGTCGCTTGATTGGGCCGCTTTGTACCCCCTCGCGACTCTCATACACCAACGCACAGGCTCTCTGATTAATTGATGTTCAAAGGTCATCATCAGCTCGGCGCACTGATTTCTCGGCCCTTTGACCGTCCTCCCTTTCTCCCATCCCTGCCAAACAAACACTGCAGAATCAGAAGGAGCGCGCACCGACGTGCCCCGATCCAAAGTACTCCCCAGTTCTGCTCGCAGTACAGTTATACCCCCACGGCTAAAAAGGAGGTGGATTTATCACGCACGGCAGTCGGCGCGCGACTCTGTAGCCGCCTAATTGCCAATCACGCGAGCGACATGGTCAACAATCATCAAGCGATGGGACAGGGTCGGAGAGGGATATGCCGAAAGCCAGGGAGGGCGGATTTAATCAATCGCATTAGAGCTGAGTAACGAGCGGGCTCTGTGCTACTCCTGTTCGCAGAGACGCACTTCGACCTGATCGAGGCGGCCGTGTCGCTGATAGACGACAAGAACCACTACATAACCGACGGCTACGACGGATTTCCGTCCTTCGGGTTCCGGCTCGGCTCGGAGGTCAAGCAGCCCTACCGGATGTACCTGCCGGAGAAGCTGCCCGCCGAGTTCACCCTCGTCGCCTCGATCAAGCCACTGTCGGTCAGGAACAGCTATCTGTTCGCGGTGCTCAATCCCTTCGAGACGGTCGTGCAGCTGGGCATACGCATCTCGGTGAGTCGGTCGACGTATCTTGGTTTTGGCCTGCATGTATAGTGTGGGAAAATGGGGGGAAATTCGTGAACGTTAATTTTAATGACGCAAGTTGGTAGCTGTTTCGTGTTTTTCGGAGTATTTTGCGCCGACGGGAACATCTCGAGTTTCCTGGTGGACTGGTTTTTCCGAGCTGAAACGAATTTTGAATAAATATTTAGTGATTTTTTTCTGTAAGTCTTCAGTTCAATGTTCCCATATTTCTCGAGATTTTGAGAATTTTTTATTCAAAAAACACTGTGGAGTTAAAAGGAGAATCGCTGGGAATATTTTCTTTTTTTTTTAAACAATCCTGAGGATCTAAAAAATAATTTTCCGTTCTGAACTTTGAATGATTAAAATTGTTTTTGGAATTGGCGAAAAATACATTGAATGCGTGAGAAATTGTTTTTCAAAGTGTTCTACTGATCAATTAATGTTCTAAATTTTTTTAAACATTCTGTGATGCATGTAGTCGCTCAAAAGTGTATTTTTACAATTTTTTCAATATGAGATGACTTCTTATTTAATTTTTATCCAAGAAGATCGTTGATATACACGTTGCCAATACACGTTGCCATGTATCTTCCGATCAGATTATAATGCAAAACAGTTTTTTTTTTAATTTCGTTAGTTTCCTCGGTAAGTATGTATAGTCGGTACTACCGCTCTCACGTACTTATATTTTTATCGAAGCATTTCACACACGAGCGAAACTGAACGACATTCCCCCGTTTGAAATATGTTCAGGAAGGACCGTCGTCAAACCAGAACATATCGCTGGTCTACACCAATTCCGACCTGCACTCGTTCTCCGACGAGATAGCAAAGTTCACGTTGCCGAAGCTCGTGAAAAAATGGTCCCGGATCGTCATACGCGTAACCGCGAACGAGGTCATACTCTACCTGAATTGCCACGAAATGGCTCGCCAGCGCGTCACTCGCATTCCCCAGGAACTCGTCTTCGACACGGCCAGCACGCTCTACATAGCCCAGGCTGGACCTCACATTCAGGAGAAATACGACGTTAGTACTTTTGACTTGTTTTTCCTATCGCCTACCGTACGCTTATTTGAAATATTTTACGTCGTACGATAATCGTTAACTATACTTCGATCTCTATCTGTTTTGGTTTAAATTTTCACGAAAGTATACATCATGTGCCTCATCTGCATATCGTACCTAATAATGTAAAAATAAATATCGGATATTGATCAACCTGTACCAAGTTCGACGTGAAATATTCCAATAGTATGCATAAGATGTGCAGCTTCGAGAGGGACTTTAAATATTGATACGTTAGTATTTCTTTATTTTGTTTAATTTTTATTTCACAAAAACAGCATGAATGTATTATTGCAAACAATAATCGAAGCTGCGCATGTAAAAAATAAAAAATAAAATTATATTTACGAGTCGAAGCTCTTGAGTCTCGTGAAAAAAAAGAAGAAAGAAGTGCATTAGCATCGTTGGAGATGCAAAATGAAGTATCATTATTTGATGTTACAGTAAGTATGTTACATTTATCTTTGAAATTTGTTATCATTTCCACTATCAAATTACCAGCATAGAATCCATTTAGCTCGGGTATCTGTAATTCTGTATACACGAGGTTGAAATCTCAATAATGCATAACAATACTGGAATACTGGAAAGGTAGTGTTTTACGTAGCTACGCAATATGGCGAGCAGTGTCAAGTTACTCGCTAATTCCAGGTATAGTAAATTTCATTTCTACAGCGAAAAATATTGCTTTTGTTTCCATAATATTTCTGTTTTGAGAACAAGTTTGATTAATTTCATTGACGTTCGTTATTGTGAGAGATGATTTGCTGGGCATCGATGGTTATCCTCAGTCGAAACTTAGCGTTGAAAAGTATTTCTATACTGAATAATGTACGGCTAATGATAGCACCACAAAATAGTCAAATTGCGTGACAAATGCTGGGATAACACTAGCGCAAGTACTTTTTGCAGCCCCCGCGGGAGCCAAAAAGCCGCGACAGCTCGAAATTTATGGACTGTGCCCCACTGTCACCCGTTTTGATGTTCAGTGGCTAGCCAGTGTAAAATACATCAAACAGCACTTTTGCGATCATTTTGTATAACCAGTAAACGTTGTGTGTACCATGACCTTTTGCCTTGGATTTTTGTTTTCCAACATCGATAAGTATTCTCCCACCGGGTCAAAAAAGTGGTAATTTCACGTTTGGATGACGCAATGAATAAAAAACGAAAAAAAAGCGGGCGTAAAAGCCGATGTGCACTCACGAACGAGGAGGCACTAGCGTTCGTCCGGGTCCCCGCCCTCTGCGAATTTCCCGCCCGACTTCTCCCGTTTCGCCACCCTCACCCCACCCCCTCCAGCTCTTCCCGATGCACTAGCACGGAGCGCCTTCCCCATATATTTATTCCGTTCACTCTTCCTTCCCGCATTTCATTTCTTTGTTACGACTGGGCTGGTCCCTCCTGCGCCCCAGTTTGGCTGCCCCGGGGCACTCAGGTTATTCTAATGCCCTCGTGCGAGCTCCAACGTCAAGCCCCCCTTCGCCTCCACGCCCCGTTTAATCATCCCATTATCGTCGAATTTCGCATGAAAAGTAGTAGTCGCAGTCTTCCCGCGTATCAGAAGCTTTTTACCTCTCTCCGATGTCTAAACTTACTTTTCTAGGTCGCGAAAATTCTCAAAACACCCGCGCGAAGCTGCGTAGCTTCGACGAAAGTTTCGCGGGGGCTCAACTTATTCACGTCGTTCCGCTTTTTTTTGTCATGTTTTTCCTGTGTTTTTTTTTCTGGCTATTCTGACGTACTAATGCCGTTGTGCAACTTCTAATGTCTTATAACCAGCTACTTTTTTTTTGCTTTTCTTAAAGTACAAATATTTGTACGATAATTTTATTTTTGTTTCAAAATTGAGGTTTTAAAGTAGTTGTTTTTAATACGCTTTATTTAATTTGCATTCCTGTCTTTGCTATGGCGAGACAGAGATAATCTAGTGATAGATTTTTCAGCTACTTCTGCGTTAGCTGATGATATTTGCACTGATAAAACTGTTCATCAATGACACTGTAATGTAGTGTCATATTTTTATAAGGCCTGCGAATAGAAAATTATGGAATTTTAATTCAGATCGGTTTACGACACTTTAATTTATTCTTTAATCGATGGCTCGTCTTACCTAACTCGACTGTTTCTAATTCATATATTCGCCCATATTTTTGCCTTACCTAACTCGACTGCTTCTACTTCGTTACTCTGTCTATGATTTGTCTTACCTAACTCGACAGTTTATACTTTGTTTCACCACCCGTCTATGCTTTGTCTCACCTAACTCGATTGTTTCTACTTTGTATGTCTATATATTATTTGTCTTACCTAAATCGACTGTTTCTACGTAGGTTTTCTGCCGGTCTGTGCTTTGTCTTACCTAACTCGACAGTTTCTACTTCGTGATTCCGTCCATGCTTTGTCTTACCCAACTGTTTCTACTTCGTTTCTCCACCCGTCTATGATTTGTCTTACCTAAACCTGACTGTTTATACTTTGTATATCCATCTATGCTTTGTGAGCGCGCGGTGGCTCAGTCGGCTAGGTCGTGGGTCCGCACGCAGGAGACTGCGGTTCGATTCCCGGCTGGAGCGACTTTTACGAGCAAGCACCTCTGTGAATTTTCACATGTGCTTCCATTCCCCGCAATGCTCCTCGCGAAGGGGTGGGGTGACCTTCACGCAGCAAAGTTGCCCATTTACCCCCTACCCCCCTCCCTGTCATGGGGAGGCCACCCATCCCTCATCCCCTTCCATTTCCCAACTGCTCAGTGCCCAGAGTAGTGCCCTTACATAGGAGCCGGACGTATAGCAGGATAATATAAAAAAAAAAAATCTATGCTTTGTATTACCTCAGTCGACTGTTTCTACTTAGTTTCTCCGCCTGTCTGTGCTTCGTCTTACCTCACGGCTGTTAATTTTGTAAACGACGGACCGTTAAGTACAATTATGACTAAAACATTGAAAGTGAAAATAAGGAAACACTTTCATTAACTAAAAAGTAAAAAATAACCTATTACTGTACCCATGATAGATAAAATCATTAAAAATTATTTACCACTTTCTAATTGATAAATATAGTACATTTCCTACCTAGGGCAGAAAATACGACTACCGCGCCCGAGGTGAGGACAACATTTTTTGTACCGAGGGCAGAAAGTGCAAATTTCTGCCCGTGGGCGCATTTTCGGCCCGCTAATCAGTAAAGACGTTTTCCTACTTCGGGCGTTTTTGAGAGGCTGGTGCGCCCTCGGTAGGAAAAACAGTGTCCGCCACTCAAGTGCGATCCAACCAGGGCTACGTTGCGGATTGACATTTAAACATTTTTGTATTACAATTCTCCAAAGTACCGATGCTGAACGTAAAATTGCAACGAATTACCCACCGCTCTACTATACCGAACAGCCGCAAAAACTCCCGACTCCCCCTTCGACCCGCGAGAAGCAAAGAAAACTCATCCCCCGCTCAAACGCGCTTAAACAAGTTGCGAGCTCAACATCCAAACTCGTCGGAGCCGCACTACCTCGCGCGCGCATTATAATCCCCTATCCGAACATCATTTGCCCGCGCGAGATTACAAGCAGCTTTCCCTACAACTGCGCGAGTCTGCCTGTCCCTGCGGTGCACGCGCACGCATCCGTGTACTATGGCAAACGCGCGCGCTCAGAGCTCTCGAATCCGATTTCGAGCGAACTAATTCCCAACGGGAGGCGGAGAACGAGCGGCCGTGGAACTTTCCTCGGGACCCCTTTAGCGCCGGAAAGCGCGTTAATAACGCTATTACAATGTTGCGCCATTTTTTCGAAGCCCCGCGAGCTCAGGCGATCAAGCGCTTTCGTTATCCAACGGGAGACGAAAACAATTCTGTTACCCGTAGCGCCCGGCAAAAAGCACCTTCGTCCGGAAGATCGGGTGAAATATATGTGCCCCGAGATCGCGAGGCCCTCACCCGACCCCGGTAAAATACTGCGGAATCGGCTCGCGCGGTCCTCTCGAGTCGGCAGAAGTGGAATCTGAAAAATAGCACTCGCAGGACCCTTCTCGAGGGAAGGCGGACACTGACCCGCCGCCACGCGATTTGTCGCTCGCCCATGCACTCGCGCTGGGGTTCCTCCTCGACCCTACCTCAACCGCACTCCTCTTTTTTTTTTTCTTTCTTTTTTTTTTGGTCTCCGACGTCGGACGAACGAATCGCTCGGATCTTTCGCACTTCTTGCGACTGCCCTCCCTTTGTATGGTTAGACACACACATACACCCTTCCTCGCCCCAGTCCCGCGCAGAGCCTCTGCTTATTCTCCCTTTCGACTTTCGAATCCCATTCTCCCTGCCGTTCTCGGCGCGACTCGATTTTAGCTCGTGCAATTGTTGATTGCTGCTGTTGGGCACCTGGACTGCCGAAAGTTTTAATGCGCCGGGCGATTTCGCGAACTAAACGCCGAAAGTTCTTCTCCAGCCGTGTACTCGAACTTACTTAATTTCTCATTGAAATATCCTCCCCCGCGTCGAAGAATCTCCCGCGGCACGGTGACGATCCCCCCCCTCCACGGCTGAGATGGAATCGGAAAACGGGAACGACGTTTCCGGGGAATCATCGCGACGGAGTGGCAGCGCGCGGGCATTGAATTAGCAGCCCCCTCCCCCCCTCCCCTCCGGGGACCGGAAACAAAGTCTCGAGTGCTGCTGTCCCGGGAAAAACGCCTCCGTAATTTCTTCCCTGCCCCGCGAAATTTCGTATACGCTGCAACTTTGGCCGGGCGTCAGCGCCACTGGCGTCGTTGTCAGCGCCCGTGGTGGAATTTCCACAGCCCAATCCTCCAGCGACCGGCTTTTAAGCCGTACCTGCTGGGAAAGGAAGACGCGAGCGCCCTTTTCGCGCGGTGACGAATCGCTTTACCGATCGACGTTCGAGTTGATAAACGCGTCGACGCCTGCAGTAGTTTGTTCCTGCGAAGAAGAAGGGAGGGTTGCAAAACTGATGAACGTTGGACTATATCTACTGCGGATTAATGTGGGGGTACGAGTACACGGGGAGTATTGTGAGATCCGACGAGATCGTTGTCTTGCAGCGCAAGTTTTTCAATAAATACGCCGCGGGGAAAGAACAAGGATGCAAATCAAGCCACTGCGAGGGTTTATTGAACAACTTTTCCCAAGGCAGAGCGGACTCGAGTCCTGCGAATCGCGCATCGAGCGTCGATAATTTTGCAGAATGAATGTATTAGGGTGAAAGCTTGAAGATCTTCAATGTGCGTCGATCGGGGCTGATTAGGGCGCACGGGGAGGATCGGAAATCCAAAGAGAGGAATCCAAGATCATCCGAACCGTTGGTCCACCTCGTCACTGGGATTCCTTTTAAATAGGGACAAGATGGCCATCATATCGGGCCCAATCGTCCGGAAACGCGACCGAGGCAGGACAGAGTTCATCAGAAGAAAAATGGCGTGCTCTTCTCCCCAGCCACCGAACGCGCGAGGATGATGCATCCGCCGTTCGGAGTTTATTTGAAAATCGATGATCAATTTACGAGCGGGGAAAATAATACCGACTCCGCAGAGGCAGCGCCCCCGGGTCCTCGGTGCCGGAAGCTGCGGGGGAATAACGAGCTCGAGAACCGTAAAAGGGAGTTACTCCTGCGGCGCGCCTTTTTTGTATTATTCAGAGGCTCGGGTGCAGGGTTTGAATTATTCGCCGCGAAAGTCGGTCGAGTCGCGGCCGGAGTGTAAATCAATTATCAGCTGATTTGCGAGTCAGTCGTTAAACTCGAACGAGACTTCTGTTTAAGGATAATTCGTGCGCCGTGTATCCGACAATCTGTTTAATATTCCACCGCTCGAATGGTGGTCTTTTACAGGATCCTCCCAGACTCTGGGGCAATTTGATAGGCAGAATAAGGTGATTTCGCACACACAAGCTCATCCGACGCTTGGAAATAGGAAAATCGAAATTAAGTTTCAAGCCTGCGAATAAAAACAGAAATGACTATTGCATGGGATTTGCAATTGCATTAGAAAAGACGTGGGCCAACAATCCACGTCCATCACTGTTCGAATTAGTCGAGAAAATGCGCTCGGGTGGAGCCAACTCGCGAACATCGACCGAGCGGCGCGGCGTTACGACTTTGCAAATTTGAGAGAAATGGGTGTGCAGAAATTCCACTTTTTCACTCTCTCTTTCTCTCTTTACAATGAAATCACTTTGCTCGAGATTTCATCGTCACTCCCTTTGGAAGAAAAAAAAATTTGGTTCGGCTTCTGGTGAAAAAAAAAATGTTCAGAATATAAAATTTACATTTTTACGTATCGAGTAATCTTGCTTGAAAAAGTCTAACGAGCTTCGGAAACTGTGTCCTTTCTGCAGGATGTGTGATTGGCTTATGCTGAGTAATGTGACGTGAAGTACAGGCAGGACTTTTGAAAAGTTGTATGGTTAAATACAAATGTAGAAAAGTAAATGCCTTTGCAGAATTTGTAATTTTGTAATCGTGAATCATCATAAGTATTGAATGATTAATTTCCTCTCATGAAACTTTTATTATATTAGTTTTTTGGATAAAAAAATTAAGTTTAAAAAAAAAATGGCACGAAGCTCGTGCTACTGTCAGTTGGTGCACTATAAAAATACAAAAAATGTATACAACGGCTCAAAACGTATGGCAATTCAATTCGTGAGTCTACTTCTCCATTATTAAATTCACACGCGGATGGACAAGACAATTCATTGCTCTGTTTTTTCAGCGAGGAGCTGTTATTGTACTCTATTTCTCCCCCAAGCTTTCATCGCATTCTCAAAGAGCGACGGCTCGGTTAACAAAACCAACCGCATCGCAGACCAGCGATGACGAACCGCCAAACTCCCGACCGAAGAATCGCGAGAAATCACACCGGCAAAACGGAATGCCAATAACCCAGACCACCCGTCCCTTTACACACGTACTGAGCACGTATACGCGCGTGCCTGCGTGGAAACACCTCTGATTAAATCCCCCCTACTTCGTATCGCACCCCCCGCAGCTGTACAGACACTATCGAGATCCTGCCCCCCCCCCCCCCTTGCAGTGTGCTTCCATCAAGATGCGACGCGGGCAAAGACGGGGAGGAGACGGCGCGCACTGCAGCATCGACGCCCGGTGAGATTACTGGAGCGGCACGGAGCTGCAGCTGACGCTGCTATACACACCGCGCGCGTGTGTCACAAGGACGTGAATCAGGATCCGCAGGATTTTCGTTGTCCTCCTCGCGAGCGACCCCCCCTGTTGCGCGATTTTCGAGACTTCGAAGCGATAATTAATACGTCGAGTCGCGGAATTGGCTGCGACGCGCGCGTACGGCGCGGAAAATTAATAACGGGAGCGAAAGCTCGACTCGTTCGTGTACGATGGCGCGCGAAAAGAGCGAGCCGAGGTGGCTCGGAAACTCCGCTGTGGAAACTTCAGCTGCGCGCTGGCGAATCGGAGTCGCG
Organism: Copidosoma aretas; assembly: GCA_030522625.1. Taxonomy (NCBI): domain Eukaryota; kingdom Metazoa; phylum Arthropoda; class Insecta; order Hymenoptera; family Encyrtidae; genus Copidosoma; species Copidosoma aretas. The sequence continues at coordinate 18,342 of JAPYYV010026574.1, forward strand.
CCTATCGAGGCGGAACGTCTCTCTCCCTCTACCGTACGCCGGGCGCGCCTGATGAATTTCGCTGTCGACGGGGTGAAACGAAATTTTACCGTTAAAACGCGAGCCAGCCGTGGCTTTTGTAAAATACATCATGGTGAAATTGAACGCGCACTGCAGCAGTGCGCGCGTGTGTAACGGTAACGGGATTCCCAATTAACCGAGCCAAGTGTGCGTGCACGCACACTCTCACACACGGCTGCGGGGGATTTAATTAGTGCGCGCTCGAACGCCCACCCGACGCAAAGCTATCACCGAACGACGAGCCAATTCAAAGAATCCCTCCGTACTAATCGAACCCCAAATATTAGCGTTCGGCCTAAACGCCGCCGTAATTGGCCGCGTATCCGTAAAACGCACCCCCCAAAGCCTGCATTATCCCGTATAACGGATCGCCAATGAATCCGGGGGCAATTAATATCCAGCGCCCTGCGCTTAGTTCCCAGTTCCAGTACATGCCTGTATTTATCATACCCTATCCCGCGAACGCAACGGCGCATCATACGTCCATTCCTGCCGTTGCGCACGCGGTTGGATAAGAAGAAAATAAAAAACACTTGCACATCACGTGACTCGCCGCCATGAACTCTCCGGCTAGGTAGGCGCATTCTTGCCCCGTGTTCCCGCAGCGGCCGCGTGATCGATCGCCGGGATATCAGCTCCAATCAATTTCCCGGCGCGACTCTCGCGAGGGGACGGCTGCGCCCCACGGGAATAACACGCCCGACTTGGGGGGGGGGGGGGGGGGGGCCCGGGCGGGCGCGGCCGGCGGCCTCGTCCTTTCGCGTGCCCGAGCTGATTACGCGGGGGCGTCGCGGCGCGGGCGGATACACTTGGTCGGTGGCGAGAGCGAAGTTTCCTGACGGCGCGTTGAAGTAATATTCTACTCGTCGAAACGTTTTTGTCAAAAACATCCCGCCGCCGATTACCGTGGAACGTAAACTGTGAGGAGACGTCGCTCTCGGTGCGCGGACGGCCGTCGACTATTGTGCTGCGACGAGGACGCGTTTCAACCGCGTAGGGGCATTTTTCCATTATTTCCCGCGGGGCCATTGTGACTCGGGTAAACAGGGTACGCGGAGCGAAAGAAAAGACCCCCGAGCCCCGGGTGAATGGGTAGCGCCGAAGCGAAGGAAATAAAACACGAGAGCCGCTACGCGGAGGAGGGAGGGAAGTGGGGCGACCTAATTGCAACTCATTAGAGCCTCTATCGGTGACCCCGCCCCCCTCCCCTCCCTCACTACCCCGGAAGATTAGCATAGGCAAATCCTTCGATGTCGACGGCCCGCCTTTTCTCTTCGGTGTACGAATGCAGCTTTATGCCGGAGTTTGCCGCTCTGCTCGCCGTGATGGACAATTGA
>JAPYYV010026583.1:0-13105 GCA_030522625.1 Copidosoma aretas
TGATTTACTTATTTCAACCTTGGCTCTCCACTGATCAACTGTGAATACAGTACGCCTCATCTCAACAACATTCTGAGAGCAACAACGAGAATTCGTTCAACTCATACAGAATGCTTGGTAATTATGGATAAAAGTTTAGCAGCACACAATTCTGACAGTGGAATGCTTTGGATCTTCAGTGGAGCTACCTTGGTTTTGGCTAGTAGTAATGATACGTTAATTTCCTTTCCATGTACTAGGCGTAAATATAAAACAGCAACATAAGCATTCTTGGATGCATCTGCAAATCCATGAAGCTTAATAGAATCGCACTCAGTAGAATATAGATTCCACCGCGGAACATGAATTTGATTAAGCAAAGGAGTTTCAGTCAACCAACGTACCCAAGTTTCAATCACAGTAGTAGGTAAGATATCATCCCGTACCCAAGTTTCAATCACAGTAGTAGGTAAGATATCATCCCACGACAAAGTTAGTAACCAAAGAGATGGGAAAAGTACTTTGCCAAAAACAATAGCGGGAGCAATCCAACCTAGCAGATCAAAGAATTTAGCTAACTGACCCAAAAGATTACGCTGTATCCATTTTTTAGGGGGATCACACGAAGCTACTCGAAACTGAAAATTATCAGAATGAGGATTTCAATGCAAACCTAAAACAGAAATGATCTTATCCTCATCTTTAAGATATTTTAGAGCATTAGCTAAATGCTCAACAGGTACATCAAATAAAACTTCAGATGAGTTTGAAATCCACCTAAATTGCATAACTCAATCAACTGCTGACATTTATTTTGTGCCTCTTCCACGATATGACCACCAGATAGGCAATCATCTGCATAGAAATCTTCTCAAATAACCTGAGCAGCTAAAGGATGGATCACAGAGTGATTTTTTGCCAGCTGTCTGAGGCTACAAGTTGCGAGATAGGGTAAACTAGTCAAACCGTAAGTGACTGTAGTTAAAACATATGATTTCATAGGAGAAGATTGATTCGGTCGCCATAAAATGGTTTGATATTTTTGATCTTCAAGAGCAACTAAGATCTGCCGAAACATCTTCTTAATATTAGATGTAAATACAAACTTGTAAAATCGCCACTTAAGTATAATATCATATAAATGCAAAAGCAGATTCTCACCTGAATGTAGGAGCGAATCAAGTGAATCACCTTAGTTGCAAACGGCAGACCCAATAAACACTACTCTTAACTTATCATTTTTAAAAACTCCATGATGGGGTTGATAAACTACAGATCCCACCTCAGCAGCTATCTTTTTCATGTGTCCTAATTTTAAATACTTAGACATAAAAGCTGAATATGCATCAAATAATAAATCATCTTTTTGAAACTTGCGTTCTAAATGATAAAACATTGCCACAGCGGACTGATAGGACTGTCGATATAAAAGATAAAGCTCCGTGGGCTTGGTTTTGAAAGGTAAGCGGACAATGTATCTGCCATCTTAATCACGAGAATGAGTACTGGAGAAGAACTCTTCACATTTTAATTGCTCTTTGGTCAACTTAGGACGTACGGAAGTAGGTTCTTCAATTATCCAAAATTTATGAACTGATGAACTGACGAATGTGTCTGGATAGGGCCTGACAACAGCCAGCCTATCTGTGAGGCTAAAGCAATAGGCAAATCGTTAGAAGCCTTTCGAACCTCTTGCCTAATAATCAAAGCATGAACTGAAGCATCAAGAAAAACGTCAATCTTATCAAAATTTTAAAATTTAGGATCAGCTAAAGTTATATCATCATAACAAGACAGATCTATCAGATTACCATTCACTGGGGGTTGATAGGTAGTTATCTTCGGTACGACCACAGCCTCAACAGAGTTTTTAAAATTTGAATTAAAATGAGGTCAAAATCTAAGACTTACAGACTTATTGGTTGCCAAAGACACCACTCCACCAACTCCAGTTAATGTCATGTCAACCTTTTGCTGTTTAAGATTCAGTAACTCACAAAGTGACTTCGATATAAGGGAGCTTTGTGAGCATTGATCGATTAGCGCTCTTACCAATATACAAGTACCATCAACTGCATCAACATAAATCCTAGCTGTAGCAAAAAGTATTTTAGGAGATTTTTCTCTGCTGTCGGGACAAGACTGCAAATAAGCACTAACATTAGTAGAAAAGAGGTGCTTATCCTTTTTAGAATCCTTACTTAAGGCTAGGGACTTACTTTTGGAGCTAGTTGGGCTGATCTTGGTTAAAGAGATTGATTTATCTCTGTGCAAAACTGTATGGTGTTGTAAATTACAACATTGACATCTAGCTTTGGAATCACAATTCCTATTTTGGTGTGGTACAAAACAATTTGCACAGAGATGATGGCTTTAGAGAAAATTCCACTTTGCCTTCCGATTGTGAGAATTAAACAAGTCGCAAGAGGCCAAATCATGCTCGAGATGACAGAACTTACACTCTATCTTGAAGGGCGGAATGGTGGACGCACAGGACTCATTGGCAGAAACAGTTTGATGATAAGCCGAAGCAATTTTTCCTGGTTTATTTGGAACACTAGCACGAGTACCTGTGGGTCTACTGATATAAGACTCTAAAGCAAGGATTTGAGAAGAAATCAATTCTCGTAATTAAGCTAACGTAGAAGGTGCACTACTGCTTCCTAAAGTCTTTTGCCAGTCTCTATTAGTCTGAAAATCAAACGTACTAACTACTATGGCTACAAATAGATCAGCATCACCGATATTACGTTCTAAAGATACAATCGAATCTAGCAAACATAGCATTTCTTTAGAGATGCGTTTGGTCTCCGCACAAGTGTTTCCTTTCATTGGTTGACAATTAATCATAGCCGATGTATACGTATTGATGAGGCGACGATTATTGTCATAATATTGAGTGATAGCTTCCCAAGCTTGATTGTAATGTTCTTCAGATAGAGGAATATTTTTAATAAGGTCCGAGGTCTCACCCTTCAACCTTGCCCTTAAATGTTGATATTCAAAAATAGTCGGAATTTCCTGTTTTTTATGTACAACAGCCCTATACACATTGCGAAAATTCTCCCAAGTCGAGAAATCACCAGAAAAATAAAGTAGTTCTATTCGTGGCAGTGACGAATAACTGTAAGTACCAGCAGGATTAGGCTGAGGAGGGGGCCAGGGTTAATCTTATCACTAAAGGACAATAAATAATCCATCAAGACACTCTGCACCGAATAAAAATAATCCTCAGCTTGGTCATACATAGAATTCTTGAAATATTCGTGACTAGCTGGTAAGGGGGAGATACTCATGATCTCAGTATGAGTGGCCATAAATGACTCATAAGTAACTATGAATTGTTAATGCCTAGAAGATGCCTGGCCCCTTGTCCTATTGGCTTACCCAGGTTTTTTGAAATTAGCAAAGGCTGCATTTATTTTATTTAATAACTTAATCTATTTTAAAAAGAACCTCCATTCTGACAGTCCAAAACAATATTCAAATAAGCAATCAAGTTAAGATTCTTAATTTAAAATTAAATGGGCTAACCTTTAACGTTTAAGTTAGCTCGAGTCTAACAATTAACCTTAAATTTTGTTAAAAACTAGCCTTGGTAACTAATAAACAGAGACTCAATAACTTACTATTAACGCATAAAAAAAGCGGCCACTAAAATTAGCTGTTCAAATATGCAAAGTCAAAAAACTAAAAATTGCACTAGGTATATAACGATACACCAACCAATAGTTTGTTGACGGTTGCAGCGACCCTGGAGGCCAGCAGAGCCTGCACAGCGGCTGCAACATAGAGTCCTGCAAAGCAGGCAACATCTGCGACGACAAAGGCCAGCAGAGCCGGTGGCTGCAACAGTGAGGCCTGCAGAGCAGACAACGGTTACAACGTCCACAGGGCCAGCAGAACTGGTGGCCGCAACAAAGAGGCCTGCAGAGCAGGCAACAGCAGCGATAACAAAGGCCAGCAGAGCCGGCAGCTGCAGCAAAGAGGCCTGCAGAGCAGGCAGCAGCAGCGACTACAAAGGCCAGCGGAGCCGGCGGCTGCAACAGAGAGGCCTGCAGAGCAGGCAACGGCAGCAATGTCTACAGGCCCAGCAGAACTTGCGGCCGCAACAGAGAGGCCTGCAGAGCAGGCAACGGCAGCAATGTCTACAGGGCCAGCAGAACTTGTGGCCGCAACAGAGAGGCCTGCAAAGCAGGCAACAGTAAGACGTCCAAAAGGCCAGCAGAGCAGGCGGCTATAACAAAGCGTGGCCCGCAGAGCAGGCAGCAGCAAAAGGCCAGCAGAGCTTGCACTGCCTCTGTCGTGATTTTTCTCTCAAGTTGTCGCAGCAATTGCAGTAATGCAAAGCACTGCGGCAAGCAGCCTAGGACTGCCAGCCAAAATGGCAGGACGCTGACGGCCCGCAGTACAGGCAGCAACAGCGCCGACGGGACGAACACCAAAAGAAATGGCAAACGGCTACGAACTGCTGGCTGTGGTATAGCAAAGTAGTAAATCATCATGATCAAAGTGGTGATGATGATGATGATGATGATAATGATAATGATGATGATGATGATGATGATGATGATGATGATGATGATGATAATGATCATGATAATGATAATGATCATGAAAATTATGATGATGATGATAAAGATCATTATAATTATGATAATGATGAAAGAGACGATGATAAAAATGACAATGTTGATGATAATAATGGTAACGATGATGCTGATAATGAGTATGATGATCATAATGACGATGATGATGGTGATGATTATGATAATGACGATGATGATGACGATATTAAGGATGATAATGATAGTGATGCCGATAATGATGATGATGATAGAGATGGCGATGATAATGCTGATAATGATGTTGATGATTATGATAATGAGGACGACGTTGATCATAACAGAGATAATAATCAAGATTATGATGATCATGATTATGTTGATGATTATAATAGCGATGATGTTGATGATGATGATAATGATAATCATAATGATGATAATGAGTATAATAATGATCTTGATGATGATAATAATGGCTATAATAATGAAGATAATAATAATTATTATAATAATGATAATGATGATGATTATTTTAAATTTGAAGACTATGATGGCGAAAACAATCAAGATGACGATCATGATAATGATGCTGATGATGATGACGGAAATAATAATGATGTTGATGATTTAATTATAATGTTAATGGCGATAATAATAATAATGGCAAAGATGATGATGATTATGATGATGAAGATAATGATGATTATCATGATGATAATTAAGATGATTTAGCTGATAATGATTATAATGATAAGAATCATGATTATTATGATGATGATTATAATAATGATGAATAAGATGATGATGACGTTGTTCATTATATAAATATTGTTTATTATGAAGATAATCTTGATAATTATGATAATGATAATAATAATTATGATGATAATGATGATAATGATGATGATAATAAGCATGAAGATTAAAATGGTGACGATGATGCTGATGATGACTTTTTTGATCATGATGCCTATGATGATGATTATAATGATCATGATAATAATGATGATTATTATGGCTCTAATGTTGATGGTGGTGATGATAATGATAATTATTATGATGATGATAAGCAATTTAATGATCTTAATGATGATAATAATAATTATGATAATGATCATAATAATAATGATGCTTACGGCGATGATAATTTTGATAATAATGATTATAGTAATGATGATGATCATGATAAAAATGATAATGATAGAGTTGACGATGATAATAATGATAATGATCATGATTATTATGATAATGATGACTATTATGATAATGATGTCATTAGGTATTAAAATAATCATTATGATGATAATAATCATGATGATAATGATAAAATTGATAATAATGGCGATGATGTTCATAATATTTATGATGATGATGATGATGATGATGATGATGATGATGATGATGATGATGATGATGATGATGATGATGATAATGTTGATAATGATAGTGATGGTGATGTCAATGATGATGATGATGACAATGACGATGACGACAATGATGATGTTAATTATAGTGATGGAGATGATGATAATAATGATGATAATCATTGTGATCTTTATAATGATAATTGTGATGATAATTCTGAATTTAAAGACAATATTGGCGAAATCGATAAATATGACGGTTATGATAATGATGCTGATAATGGTGACGGAAATCATAATGATGTTAATGATTTGATTATAATGGTGATGGCGATAATGATGATGATGGCGATGATGATAATGGTGATGATGATAACGATAATGATGATTATCATGATGATAATGATGATGATTCAGCTGATAATGAATATAATGATAAAAATAATGATTATTATGATGATGATTATGATAATGATAAATATGATGATAATGATGTCGTTTATTATGAAAATAATGTTTATTATGATATTAATTATGATATTTATGATAATGATAATTATAATAATGATGATAATGATGATGATAATGATGATAAGAGTGTTGATGATCATGATAAAGATGATGTTGGATAATAATCATGATTATTATGATAATGATGACGATCATAATGATGATGACATTTATTATTCTATCAATCATTATGATGATAATAATCATGATAATAATGAAGAAATTATCATAACGGCGATGATGATTATCATATTCATGATGATGATGATAATGATGATGATGATGATGATGATGATGATGATGATGATGATGATGATGATGATGATGATGATGATGATGATGAAGATGATAAAGATGATGACGACAACGATAAAAAGGATGATGATGATAGTGATGCCGATGATGATAATAGTGATGATACAGATGGCGATCATGTTGATAATGATGATGATAATTATAATGATGATGATGATAATGATGATGATAAGAAAAATGATGATAACAATAATGTTAATGATCATGAGAATGCTACTGATAATGATGATCATAATGATGATGAAAATGGCGGCGATGATGTTTATAATAATGATGATGTTGAAAGTGATGATGGTGTTGATTATAATGATGATAATGATGATAATGATCATGATAATGATGATCATGAAGATGATGACGTCGATAGTAATGATGAAAACAATGATAATGATGATAAGAGTAATGATGATGATGATAATTATCGTAATTATAATAATGATAATTATGTGAATGATGACAATAAGGATGATAATAATGATCGTAATGATGACAATAATAATGATGACGAAGAGGATAATACTAATGATGAGGATGATTATTCTGATAAGAATGATAATGATGGTACTAAAGATGGTGATGCTGATAATGATGACATATAATAAAGATAATAATGACGACAAAGATGATGATAATCATGATGATTATCATGATAATGATGATTCTGAAGATGATGACGATGATGATAATAATAAGAACAATGATGATGATGATAATATCGATGATAATGATACTAATTATCGTAATTATGATAATGATAATGATGTGTACGATGACAATATAGATAATATTAATGATCGTTATGATGATGTTAATTATGATGATGATGATGATGAAGATGTTTATTATGATGACGATGATCATCATGACGACGATTACGATGATGATTATGATGATGATGATGATGATGATGATGATGCTAGTGATGGCGAAGACGTTTATGATGATGATGATGATGATAGCAACGATAATGATGATGAGGTGTATATTAAAGACCGTGATAACGACAATGACGACGACAACGATGATCATGATACTGACAATGACAATGAGGATAATAATAGTAATAATGCTAATGATAATGATGAAAATGATGATAAGAATGTTGATGATCATAATCATTATGATGATCATGATAACGACACAAATGATTAGGATGATGATGATGAATATGATGCCGATGACGATAATGAATATGATGATGATGGTGACGATGACGATGATAGTGATGATGATATTTATGATGATTATAATGATGATGATTATGATAATAAGGATTTTGATGATAGTGATGGCTTTAATAATGTTGTTGATGTTGACGATGATGTTTATTAAGATGATGATAATGATGATAGTGATGATGAAGAAAAGTACGATAATGATAATGATAACTATTACGATGATGAAGAATAACATGATTATGATGATAAGGATGATATCCATGATCAAAATGATCATGATAATGATCACAACGACATCGACGACGACGACAAAGACATTAACGTTGATGGTATTAATAAATAGGATGATGTTGATAAGGATTATGATAATAATAATAATATTGAATATTATTATCAAAAAAATGATGACGATAAAGACGTTAAAACTGATGACGGCGATGATGATTCAAATCATGTACATAAAGATTACGATGATGATGATGATAACTTGAATGATACTAATTATAATGATGATGATGATAAATATGATGATAATGTTGATAATCGTGTTGATAGTAGTAATAATAAGGATAATGATACTTAACTATAATGATGATAGTCACATTGATCATCTCGAAAGTAATATTGGTGTTAAAAATGTTGAAAATAATGAACATGATGTTGATGATAATGATGATGATGAATCAGACGATTTCGATGATGGTAATGATGATAATTCTGTTGATAATGACGAAAATGACGATGCTGATGATGACGATGATTATGTCGATGATAACGATGATTATTATGATGATGATGAGGCTGTTGATAATGATGATGATAATGTTGATGGTTATGATTTATGATGGCCTTAATGATGATAATAATGATGATGATGACAATGACGACGATGATGATGATGCTCATGATTTATGATGAGTATGTGAATGATGATACTTATTATGATGTAAAGAATGCTAATAATGTTAGTACTAATGATAGTAATAATATTGATAGCCTTGATGTTGATGTATAATGTTTATGATGATGTTGACAATGACAAAAATGATGATAACGTTGAAAATAATATTGGTGCTGATGATGATGATGATGTGATGGCGATGATATTGATGGTGGTTGTGTTGATAATTGTAATGATGATGTCGATGTAGATAATGATAACAATTATGATAATGATGATCATGATTACGATAATATTGATGATATTGATGATTTTGACGACAACGATGACGACGACGATTATGATTATGATGGTTAAAATGGTGAGCGACATAATAATGGTGTTGATGATTCAATGAATATGATGATGATGATAATAATAATGATAATAGTAATGATAAGATGATGATGATGATTGTAATAATGATGAGAATGATGATGTAAATAAAAATGATGATGATAATGGTGTTGATGATCATGATGATGATCAAATTGATGATAATGATAAATGTGACTACAACGATGACAAATAACGAGGACTTATATTATCATATTGATGTTGATGTGGATAGAGATGATGATGATGTTGATGATTTGATTATAATCATTATGATGATAATAACGTTTATGGTAATGATGATGAAAATTATAATAATCATGATAATAATGATGATGATCATAATGATGACGATTATGATGACAGCTATAGCGTCGATTATGACGAAGACAATGATGATAATAATTGTGATGATGACGATGACGACAGCGGTGATAATAATGATGATTAGGATGGATATAATCATGATAATGATGATAATTATCATTATTTTGATGATGATGATATTATTGATGATAATAAAAATGATGTATATGATGATGACCATGATAATGATGATAATAACGACTATGACGCTGACAATGACGATGACAAATGAGACGATGATGATGATAATAGTCATGATGATAATAATGAAACTGATGATGGTGATTATGATGATGGCTTTGATGATGATAACGATAATAATAAGATGATGACGATAAAGATTATGACAATCATAATGACTCTGACGTTGACGATGATAAAAATAATTATGTGAAGCTTACAATAATAATTATAATGTTGATGATGATATTATTAATGATGATAATGATGATAATAATGATGTCAATGATGATAACGATAAAATGATTATTGATGATGATGATGACGTTGGCAATGATGATGACAATAACGATAAAAATAATATTATTCTTGTTAATGCTGATAATTATAGTGATGGCAATGATGTCTATGATGATAATGTTGATAATTATAATGATGATGTCGATGATAATGATGAAGATGATGATATTAATAATGATTATGAAGATAATAATGATGATAATAATCATAAATCTGTCGTCAAAGATGGCGGACACGATGACGACGACGATTATGATCATGATATTGATTATGGTAAAGATGATGATGATAAGGACGATGATGATAATGATAACGAATATGATGATAAAGTTTATAATGATCATGATAATAAGGATGATGATGATCACCATTATGACAGTGATAATAATAAGGATAATGAATATTGATTATAATGCTAATAAGGTCATCAAAGATCTCCATGTTAATAATAATGTTATTAATGTTGTAAATAATGATCATCATAATGAACATAGTGTTGATGGAGGCTATGGTGATAATAATGATAAAGTTGATTACGGAAATAATAATAAAGATGACAATGACGATTACGATGATGCTATTGATTAGAATGATACACATATTGTCGATAATATTGATGATGATCATAATGTTAATTATAATGATAATTTAGACGATTATGATGATTATAATAATTATGATGATGATGATGATGATGATGACGCTGATAATATAATTATTAATGATGCTTTTATTAATGATGATGATGATAATGATAATATAAATGATGATAACGATGATTGTAATGATGATAATGGCCTCGACGTTAATAATGATAATAATAATATGATGATGATTATGATGATGATGATTATGATAGTGATGATGCAGATAATCGTGATGATGATGATGATGATGATGATGATGATGATGATGATGATGATAATGATGATGATGATGATGATGATAATGATGATGATGATGATGATGATGATGAACATTGATAATAAGAATGATGCTGGTGATAATCACGATAATAGTGATGATGATAATGCCCATGATGATGGTGATGATAATTATGATGATGATGACGATGACGACGATGATGATGATGCTCATGCATTATGATGAGTATGTAAATGATAGAACTTATTGTGATGTAAAGAATGCTGATAATGTTAGTACTAATGAAAGTAATGATATTGATTGCCTTGATGTTGATGTATAATGTTAATGATGATGTTGAAAATGACAAAAATGATGAAAACGTTGAAAATAATATTGGTGCTGATGATGATGATGATGTGATTGCGATGATATTAATGATGATTGTGTTGATAATTATAATGATAATGTCGATGTTGATAATAATAACAATTATGATAATAATGATCATGATTCTGATGATATTGATGATATTAATGATTTTGACGACAACGATGACGACGACGATTATGATGGTAAGAATGGTGACAGACATAATAATGGTGTTGAGGATCCAATGAAAATGATGATAATGATAATAATAATGATGATAGTTATGATATGATGATGATGATGATCATGATGATTGTAATAATGATGAGAATGATGATGAATATAAAAATGATGATGATAATGATGTTGATGATCATAATGAAGATGAAATTGATGATAATGATAAATGTGACTACAACGATGACAAATAACGAGGACGAATTTTATCATATTAATGTTGATGTCGCTAGAGATGATGATGATGTTGATGATTTGATTACAATCATTATGATGATAATAACGATTATGGTGATGGTGATGAAAATGATAATAATCATGATGATAATGATGATGATCATGATGATGATGATTATGATGACAGCTATAGCGTCGATTATGACGAGGACAATGATGATAATAATCGTGATGATGACGATGACGACAGCGGTGATAATAATGATGATTAGGATGAGTATAATCGTGATGATGATGATAATAATCATTATGTTGATGATGATGATATTATTGATGATAATAAAAATGATGGATATGATGATGACCATGATGATGATGATAATAAAACTGATGATGGTGGTAATGATGATGGCTTTGATGATGATAACGATAATAATAAGATGATGACGATAAAGATTATGACAATCATTATGACTCTGACGATGACGATAATAAAAATAATTATGTAAAGCTTACAATAATAATAATAATGTTGATGATGATATTATTAATGATGATGATGATGATTGTGATGATGATGTTAATGATGTTGATGATGATGATGATGATGATGATGATGCTGATGAAGATGATGATAATGCTGATAATGATGATGATGATGATCATGATAATTGTGATGATAACGATGACTATAATGATGATTATGATGATGCTGATGTGGATGATGTTGATGATAATTATGATGATAATGATGATGCTAATGTTGATGATGATAATGGAGATGATGATGATTATGCAGATGATGATGATAAAGATGATGATGAAAATGATGTTGATGATGTTGATGATAATTATGATGATGATGATAATGATGCTGATAATGACGATCATGATGATGATGATGATGATTGTTATGATGATGATAATGATAATGATGTTGATGATGATGATAAAGATGATGATGATGATGTTTATGACGATGATGATGATGATGATGATGATGATGAAGATATTGATGATGATGATGATGATGACGATGATAATGTTGATGATGATGATGATGATGAAGATAATATTTATTATAATAAAGATGCTGATAATGATGATTATAATATAGATAATTATGCTGATGACGAAAATGTTGCTATTGATGATGATTGTTATAATAATAATAATGATTATTATTCTGATAAGGATGATGATAATAATAATAATAATAATGATGTTGATGATGATAATGATAATTATGATGATGGTGATGTTGATGATGTTGCTGATAATTATATGATGATTATGATAATAATAACGATGATGATGATAATGTTGATGATGATAATGATAATAATTATTATACTAAAGATGCTGATAATGATGATTATGATATAGATAATTATGCTGATGACGATGATAATGCTAATGATG
>JAPYYV010026585.1:2184-16357 GCA_030522625.1 Copidosoma aretas
GCATATAATTATTAACTCATGAAGATATCATTTTTGTTGGTAAAATAATTTTGAATTATGTTCAAAATCCCTATCGTAAAAAAAATATCCAGTAAAAATTTTTCGTAGTTGTATATTAATTTATTCTTTCATGCATGAATTTTTGAGAACAAAATTTACCTATGAACTTAGAAACTCTCAAACCAATTTTACTTATATAAATACTCATCAAAAACGGAGGTATAAATCTTTTTTTTTATCATCAAATACAATTGTAACAAAAACTGGAAAAAAATTTTTGGTTTAAAAAAAGGAAAGTTTTGGAAGGGAAAAGCTACTTTAAAAAAGAGAATAAACTTTTTTTTTCGTGTTACAACTACTTAAGTTTGTGCTAAAATGTGACTGACCACGCACTTCTTTACTCATGTTATAATTCAGGAGTTCAACGATTTCCGTTCAAAGTGCGGCATGCTCTGGAGTTATGACTGGGTTTCGATACCACTTGTTTACACACAAGTGGTGACTTTGGCTACCTACAGCTTTTTCGCTGTAGCACTTGTTGGTCGGCAATTCATAGAGGGTGTCATCAAGCCATTTCAAATGAAAGTCGATACCTATTTTCCCGTCTTCACGGTGTTGCAGTTCTTTTTCTTCATGGGCCTACTCAAGGTTAATATATAACGTATATATCGGAGCAACAGCAGAGACACAGAGCTAAAAATATACATGCTCGCGCCTCTGGTACTAATCTCTATTATAACTATGTATTTGCATTATGAAGCGTAAAAATAATTTTCTGTTCTTCGCTCGTCTCTTCCGTTAAACAGGTCGCCGAGCAACTCATAAATCCGTTTGGTGACGACGATGAGGATTTTGAGCTCAATTGGCTAATTGATCGACACACTAAGGTAAATCTTATCACGTGACATGTATTGCTCGACTCACAAATCGTTATCGCTCATGAGTAAAAAATTCAAAATTTTTGCATTAAAAATTGTATACTCTTCTAATTGTTTTCTACAGGCTACAATAATGTTTATTTATTATTATAATATAAAAAGTTTGTGTGTACTTGGTTGACTATATGTCTAATCATGTGGTATGGCAAATTTGAAAATTAGATTTTGAAAAATGAATAGAAATTACATGGAGAGAAGTATACACCGGATTAAAAATACCAGGTGATAGGTTTTTTGGTTCTAGTATTAAAACAAACGCTGCTAATGACATTATATTAGAACTGGAAGAATCCGTGCCAAGTATAGTTAGTACTGTTGAAAGTGAAAAAAAAATTTGATAAGTGGCACTGCTTAATCCGATGGAAACTTCTTTCCGTGTAATTAAATGAAGATTAAAACTGTGTGTCGTAAGAAAGTAATTAATTCCGGATGACAAATTAAGGCGAGCTTTTAACTTTTAAATATTATACATACGCTCGCACACAAAGTTGATAATATTTGGAAATTGATTATTTTAAAGAAAAATTTATGAAAAAACTTTGTGCTTAAAATTATTCTAAAGATCTAATAAGATTATATTACAAAACAAAAGTTGAATATCATCTTTAAAATAAGCATTAAATTTAATTAATTTACGAAAAATCCGAAGTATGTCACACCTAACTTATTACACTTTTACAAATGCTTCTATACCTCTGAATGCATGCATAATATGATGAAAAGCTTATAATTTTTGTATTTCTGTAATAGGTCTCGTATCTAGGAGTGGATACGCTGATGAATCGCTGCCCACCTCTCGTTAAAGACATCTACTACGATTCCGAGAACATTATTTTACCATATACAGAAGCTGCAGCTGCTTACAAGCGCCAAACTTACCGAGGCAGCGTAGCAAACATGAAGCAAGTAACTTTTACAAAAGCGTTTGTATTTGTACTCGTATAGTGAGAATAATTAATATTTCAATGCTATGGACTTTGAGAAGTAGTTGTACGATGTCACTAAGGCATTTGCCTCAGTTGGGTGGTAGGCTTGAGGTATGGCTGCTTAATCACAATTCCGATCGCAGAAACTAACAAAAGTTTTTCCTGATTTTGTTCTGGGTGGAAAATTATTCCAAGACGGCATAAAAATCGTACTACTAATGCTACTCAAAGGCTGAGATCAGAACTAAAATAATTAAATGGTGAATACGCGTTGGAAAAACTAACGTAAAAAATAATTTTTCACAGTGTACCTGAAGCAAAACAAACGATGTTCTTGCCCAACATCATCGAGGAAGAAGAGAAACAAAATACATCGAACACAGCCAGTCCCAGAAATTCCAGTGCTAGCTTGGCTAATCAGAACGAAAGCCCATCAGGAGGCGAGAGACGGTAAGATGTTAAAAACCCATTTATTCGCCCAAAATTTGGAATTGAAGTGTTTATCTGTAAAAAGTTGAATATATATTTGCGAGTTCATTCTATGTAAACTGTATACTATCAGCGGAAAATGTGATGGTGTTTTGACTCCAAACGACTGAAATTAGCGTATTAATTCTTATGTATTAATTCTCTTCAGTGACTCGGGTTCAGAGCTGATGTTTCAAGTTTCAGTTAGATTTTAGGGATTGAGATTGTCTTGTGAAGATCTGCCATTCGCCTTCTAACGCAACCTCAATAGGTTTTCTCCAACTAATTAAAAAACCCACCAAGGTGGGTCAAATTGATTTCAGAAACCATAAAGTTGTCAAACTGGTTCCTGCTTCATATTTGATAATAGTCAACATACTTGGGAACAATTTTAAACATGTTTATATATATATATTGGGAACCAGTTTGACAATGCGTCCTAATGACTCGGAAACCAATTTAATTATTATGTCCACATCTGGTATTATGGTGTGAGAACAAGAACTAGTTTGCCAATTATATATGTCCTGAAGTCTCGGAAACCAATTTAACCGTGTTCATACCTGTAATTAAGATCCAGGAACTAGTTTGATACCTTTGCCGAGATCCCACCGACTAGCTCCCCAAGATTTCCGATCGGGTTCAAATAAAACCCTTCCAAAAGTATGAAAGTCGGCAATATAGGAAATGTTCCTTACACCCCGAATGCCCTTACGGAAGCCGATTTGTTTCAGCCAGGGTGGCTCCTCTCCTCAATCTTCTCGTCGGCTGGCTCACGGCGCTGGCGAAACGGTCGTTACGCTGAATATCCAGGAGGAACAGCAGTCCCAGCTACAGCAGCAGCAGCAGCAGCAGCAGCAGCAGCAACAACTCGAGCAGCCCGGCAAATCCGGTAGTAACGGCCGGCCAACGAGCGCACTGGCCGAGGCGGTCAAGATGTTCTCTCTGAAGGGCAGGTTCGGGGACCAGCACCCACTGCGCAAGCCCTTCCTCGCGCTCACCAAGTCGTCCAAAGTCAGCATCCAGCCGTGGCCTAGTGCCACCAACCTCAAGTCGGAGGCGGCCCCTGGCTGGGCTGGCGAGGCAACTGGTGGCGGTGGTCCGGGTGGTGCCCGAGTATCGAGGCTACCCCAGTCGCGCTCCTTCAACATTCCCAGCATCGACGTCAGGCGACCCTCCGTCGACGACGAATTCAACACGGTTGAGCCTGACGACGTGGCTACCAGGAAGCGCAAGTAATTATGCACAATAGACGATCATGGCGATCTATTATTGATATACGCTCGACATGGCATACGATATACGTAGTTGCGGATGATCGTAGAATAATTATGTAGGTGCGACGCATGCTACGTGCTACAGCTTGAATTTTCGTTCGTACTATATTGATCCGATTGTAACGATTTAAAGAGCGCCGAGCGACGGGACGCGAGGTCGAGGCTTCCTGTGCCGGGGGGACAGCATCGAGGAGGCACAGGAGCCGGGCGACGGCTGCGCGTCGAGCGGGCCTCCGGTGGCGCGAGCCGAGCGCTTCAACAGTTTTCCCAAGTTCCTGGCGCGCCGGCAGCAACAGGCGGCTCTGCGACTCTCCCGGAGGATCAAGTCCCTCGAGGAGAGCCGAGCGGTGAGCAAGAGCTCGCCGGAGCTCAGGCTGGACGTTGAGTTCGAGGAGGAAGCGATTCCCGGCGGGACCGCCTGTGAGTGCGTGCGTGCCAGGTTTTTCACGGGAAACGAGGATGACGACGACGACGACGACGACGAGGAGGAGGAGGAGGAGGAGGAGCCAGGTGCCAAGTCCTGACTGACGGCGTTTGCGCGGCGGACTGCTGCTGCGACTGTTGCGACTGTTTGATATAACGCGGTGTTGTACGCAGGGAGACTTTGATTGGAGAAGCTTGAAGAGTGCCTAATGCTAGTCGTTGCGACGATACGGGAGGTCTTGTAAAAAGTATATTTTCACTGCACAAAGATTTATCGTTTATGAATACTTGTGAAGTCGAGTGATTGATCGTTGATATTGGATGTATGTTTATGATGACTCCGTTACCCATTTTGAAGAAACTCTTTGAAGGTTCGCGTTATTTCAATGTTCAACCACAAATGGTTGTCCGTCATTGGAAAATTTGTTGTTAACGTTAAAATGTGCGAGTGCGGGTCGATAGTTAAAAGTGTACAAAATAACGTCACATGGCGCTGAAAAACGAAAGAGAATGAGTGCCGGTTCGCAAATGTACTTGAAACGTGTACACTACAAACCGTAATGAAGTTTTGAAAGTTCACAAACAACGATCGATTTTTTTATAGCTAATAATATACATTCATCGCAATGTTTTCCAATGTCACGCTCTAGACACGTGTTCTACGTGTTTTCCAAAGATCCACAACTTTCACACGAGTGCATTTTACTTCCGATCAGCTATCCATTTCAGATTTTTTGATAGACCCTTCATACCACTTCCTTCAGTTTAAAATTAAAGAGTCAAAATGACAATGAATATAATGTTTCTCTGTGACGCAGACTTTTTATGGAGTGATGAAGTTACGAGATAAATACTTTTGTTGACATTTATCTGTTGCAAAATTTTTTATTAAAAATTAATGGAAAACCAACATATAGGGTACATTGCCAATCATTACAACACAATTATAACAGCAATAAACAAATTTTTGATTGGTAAAATCGGAATACCCTCTTTTTTACTATATTTTTTTCAACTAACTACCAACATTCGTAGCTTACAAGAATAATTATCGTTTGATAAATTTTGAATTCAAATTGAAAATCAAAGATTTACGAAATAACTCCAAATATTGAAGAAAATATTGTAAAAGTTAAGAATCGAATTTAAAAAAGATAAAGTTATGTACGAGTAAGAGTTTTATAACATCCTCCAGTACGTACAATCTCAGATGCAATGTATAAATTAAAAAGATTGTTCAAATCCCTGTGAAAATCATATTGTCCATTTACAAACATTACTGTCATAATTCTTTTTTCATACTTTGATACAAAATTTATTTTACTCAAAAATATGCTCTGAGGCATAATAGTTTATGCGACAAGTGCATAAATCACGCAAATGCACAAATCATATTATATACATTTCTTCATGATTGCGAATAAGTCACAATACATTTTGGTAAATATTTATCGATCATACGAGTAAGTTTGATTTATTCAGCATACTAATAAAGACCCTGATAATGTTTGGGGACCTAACATCTGTCTGACTGAGAAACACCAAAAAGTGACTCGTAAAAAACTGTGATCTTTCTCCTTTGATCAGAAAAAATAATCTATCCTTGTGCCGGAATAATGTGCGAAAAATGATACAATAAAATATGGCTCGAAATTATACTCTGTTTTTGTTGTATCATATGAACGATATGTATTGTGTCACCGTGCCAGCTTATTTTTACAAAATATATTGTAACGTCGGAAGCGCCTACAAGGTTTTTTTTTTATATTTGTGGCTAACTCCTAAAACAACATACTGTTACGTCGGGCAAATGACGTATATATTTTCGGGCCTCAGCTCGCGCGAAATAGCCCTGGATCTTTTCATCCGGCTGGCTGGTGAGTCACGTCGTCATGAGATACGATTGCAGGTGTGTGCGGCCTACAAAGAGGCTGGACCCAACACTGCGTTGCTGCTTGGGAGAGAATGCTCTGGAGATAGGAGCAGGAAGGGATGAGGCGTTTGAGACGGAAAGCCAAACACTGGGAGTTATACTTACTCTTTTTTAATTATCTGCTGGAGGGTACACGTGGGTACCAAGAGAGAGAGAGAGAGAGAGAGAGAGAGAGAGAAAGAGAGAGAGAGTGACGGCGTCGAGACGGAGGCACTGTATAGTAAGTGCGACTCTGATAGGGCTTGATCAGAGATGGAGACTGGAGACTCTGGTTGTGATGAACCAGAGGTGATCCCAGCAGCGACTGACTGCTGCGGCCTGCCTTTTATAGCCAAAATTCTCTCTTTCCTGGTATTTCCCACTCATGTGACTAAGGGCGTCGGGAAGAAGGTCCAAGCTGGTGATGGAAGAGAACGGGGCAGGTCGTGGGTAGGCGATAGAGAATGAAAATTTTGAAATGATTTTATAAAGTAACGGTTCCGATGTTACAATACCAAGTAGATAAAAGAGCGCGCAGCTCATTATGGCCTGGCTTCCGGCACTGTGGTTGCTGGAAGTTGCAGCATCGGAAACTCCAGGTAAAAAATACGCAGCAGGAAAAACCCCCGAATTGACTACACAATCTGACCAAACATTTTAGTATAATCCTATTGCGCAATCCTTTAGTTTTCACTGGGAGCAGTAACGTTAGCATTATAATCAAGTTTTGTTTGATTGAATGATACAAACACGTCCCAACTTTCGTAAGCACCAAATCTTGGCAAATCAAGGGCGCAATCTGCATATACCCTCGGGCAGTCTCTTGCTGGATTAGCCGATCGCTACCGTTCTTTTTCGCAGCAACTTAATTCACCATGACAAGATCACGCACAGCTGAGCCAATGCAATAATAATATCGGCAACATCGAAATCGCCAACCCCTCAAAAATATTGTACTTCATTGCATGTACGTAAAGAAAGACGGAAGGAGCCGAGCAATGTAGAAATTTCTCCCCTCTTTCTGACGCCTGAAGAGCTGAACGTGGGAGAGTCGAGCATACAAATACCACTGCGCCGATCGGTTCCTATTTGATTATAGATCATTAAAAAACTCTGAGAGTTCTCCCGCGGAATCGTTGCAAGCGTCATCGCCTGCAGCAACGAGCCGAGCATATGAAAAGTCACAATCTCGGCAGTTCGGCAGTTCAGCAACTAACTTGGAACCTAAATTTTAAGCGGCTTGCCGACAAATTTTCCAAAACTTCCAAATAACTA
The DNA here is from genome assembly GCA_030522625.1 of Copidosoma aretas. Taxonomy (NCBI): domain Eukaryota; kingdom Metazoa; phylum Arthropoda; class Insecta; order Hymenoptera; family Encyrtidae; genus Copidosoma; species Copidosoma aretas. Next base: position 9,404 of record JAPYYV010026585.1, read on the forward strand.
AGGCTCGTGTTGCGGTGTATCAGCATAAGCAGTAATACAAGTAAGTGAATTAAAAACAACTTCATTATTCTAAATCCATCCCTTACCTCACTTACGCCGAAAAGTACCTAGTAAGAGCTGTCGGTCTCTGGATACCTCCAGCTCTGCTAGCCCAACGCTACCCTGAGTTTTTTTAACAATTTTCTATTTTTAATAAATAGAATAATGTTAAGTTCATTAATCATTTTATGACTGCTAAATATTTATTGATTATCATATCATTCATTTACTTGCAAATCTTGTCTACCACCTTACTTCTTACTTGTATGCTTATTCATAAATTAATTATATGCTTTTTGAGTTAAAGAGAAGGCGTGCATGAGCGCAAAGTTTTTTTTTATGTTTTTAGTTTTATTTCAGATCCAATAAAATTTTTGGGTAATTATGCAGTTTAGCTTACACACTCTAAAACAGTAAAGAAACAATATTTTATATTTTGATTATGTAGATGATTAATGCATGCGTTTTTGATAGGCGAAAAGCAAAAAAAAATGAATTTTTTTATGGTAAAATTTTTTTTTTTTACGCAAAAAAATAATTATAAAATAATCATAAAGTACCGAAATCATATAGTACAGAAAATCACAATGATATATGTGTGTCAGACAGTATAAGCGGAATGAAATCGGAATTTTTTTACTTAATTATTAGTACCGAAAGCATATTTATATAGTACAGAAAAACACGATGATGTGTAAGTGTCAGACAGTATATTTGTGTTCTTTATTAATTGTGTGTATACCATCGTGCTTTTCTGTACTGTAGTACTTTCACAATAATATACATACTAAAAAAAAAAAAAAAAAAAAAAAAAAACAATAAAAAAATTTTTTTTTTTTTTTTTTTTTTTTGTAAATAATTAAATTTTTTTTTTTTTTCTTATGCATACAATAATCATCATAATCATCAAAAAATAATAATTTTATGTTCATAAGGTGTTTTAGAGTGTGAGCTAAACTGCATAGTTACCAATTTTTGATTGATTTTTACATCATTATAAATTATTTTATATCATTACATACATCTTATTACCTTTAATACTGAACTTCTTTCAAAAATTTTAAGTACAGCTGTAGGCAACAATTCAAGGAAAATTTTAGCCAATTAGTTTCCAACAGTATTTTTTAAACATTTTTCAGAGCAATACAATTTATATAATTTAATCAGAAAATAAAATAAAATATTTTTTTAGGTAACATTTCAGTATATAAAAAACTTTTTGGAAAAAATTAACAGTCAATAATCACCATTTATATTTGTATATATTTAAGATAAAGTCTTGCATCATTAAAATTTCTCGGTCGCAAACGCGTACAAAACTTGACTAAGTTAACGACTTTTATGAACATTTTTTTTATTCCAAACAATTTTAATTAAAGATTGGCCTGTATAATTATCCACCTTATCAGAACCCATTTTCAAAATTATGCACATGTTTGACCAGTACACTAAAAAATTTAAAAACAAAATTGTTTATTTCTCTTTACTTGATATAATCGAAATTCATCAAAGATTAAACAAAATTGTATTGCACTCAAATAAAAAAACAATTTTTCCAAATTTTTCTAAATTTCTGAAGCATGAGTAATATTCTTAATAGCTCATTATGCATGTTTTTTTGAAAAGTCTCGTATCTTTGTATTAAGTATTTGCAATAATATCTGCATTGTCAACCGTAATAAAATTCTAAAAGTCTCTCATACACGATTGGTTTGTTACAGCTCGTAGATATTTGCCAAAGATTTCCTCAAATCATTTCAGTCCTTAAACTTTCTAAAAATAGATGCATGTTTGATGAATACTCTAACGTGTCAGCTAATAACCTTTTTAGGGGCCTAGCAAAGTGTATCAACGATTTTGGACTTTTTCGTCAACGTACTATTGCCTATAGGGATACATGGAAAAAATGAATAAAAAAGGAGCTCTCTAAACTTTTGGGCTCTGAGCTTTCGAAATCGTTTGAGATGTAGTGCTACGCTTTATCACCCTCGTTTCGCTAATACAAAAGCTCAAATATATTCAAGCTGTATTATTTACAAGACTGTAATCCCACACTCCAAAGTACAAAGCCCAGACATTTAATAAAAATTGAGAGCTAAGAAGAGAGTACAGGACTCGGCATGGTGCGTCACACTTCCAAGTTAGGAGCTTAGGACTATAAACGCAAAGGTATTGGCCTCGAGCGTAATTTTGAAACAGCGCTGCCTACACGAGCAACTTGGGAACGATTGGTTATGACTAGAAGAGGACAGTACTATCAATTAGACTTCTTGCACTTGCAGACAAGCGACTTTGAGGCTTGGCCATCTGGTGAATGAAGTCGGAAGCATATGCATAATAGTACTGTCCTCTTCTAATCATGACCAATCGTTCTCAAATCCCTCGACTGGGGGCGCTGTTTCGGAATTGCGCTCGAGCCCATATCAAGAAACTTTGAGCTATTCGGCCTTAACTGAAAGCTCTATGACCCAATCATTGAATGACTATTTGGAAAACATCAACAAAAATGAACATGTATACCTTTATAATAGACATATACATTCCAGTTCCCTTCTACACTGATGATTCATTTTCGAAGAAATAGTAGATTCTCTCAAATGGGAAAAGAAAGGCAACTTCCGAGACTTTCTTCATTTTATTGGCGATGCTGCGATCGAATCTTATGAATAATGCTGCCAGGTGGGCACAAGACACTAGTTGGTCTACACTGTCTCAACGCGCCTCATATACTGCAGTTCAACAACTGAGCCGAACCAGCCTCATCGTAGTTCATTTTTTGTTTTAATTTCAACTGTTTTGCACCTTCAGCACACCAATAGCGTCTGCAATCATAAAATATTTCCCGTAAGTACATACAAATCGCAGCAGATCAGTGATTTTCTCTCTTACCCTCTTTTAAACGTGGTTATTTGTGAAGTAAAAAATTAAAATAAATAGAACGAGAAAAATTTTTTTTTAAGATTCACGAGACCAAAATAACGTCCAAGAAAAATAGCGTTTACTAGTTAATGAAAGCAAAGAAAATCCAACGTAGAATAAAGATGTTTGGAGACATAAGTGATGTATATGCATGGATGCATATTCGTACGTCATCGACTTTTTAAACTTATCCAATAATTTTGCATTCGATCAGGTATCCTTTTTATAAAATAGTGAAAAATCGGAATTTGGCCCACTAATCGCTTTTTTTTATTCAGATTTTTTTTTCTTCTTTATTTACCTTGCTCCAAAGATAATTCAATGTATGTTTTTTTGTATCATTGGCACCAAAATTGAGTAATATTCCATTTTTTTGCAGTAAAGCATTATAAAATCTCGCCAAAGTTACAAAACTTGTACGCTATCGGTGTTGCTGTCTGATATGAAAATTTGTTCGCTCTCTTAGTTCGTCACTCAGAGTCCAATATACAAACATACATAGTTATATAAACAGTGTATAAACATACTAACTTTGTGCTACTCGATATCTGTTGTTGAGATTATTTTTGTCGGTCACTCTTTGTCTCTCTTAGGTAGTACAGTTTCCCTATGAACCCAAATTTATCTGATAGAGGTAATGAAAGCTTATCATATCCATTTTTATCTGATTATTATTGCTTCTAATAAACTATAAACACTTAATGAAATATACTCCATCACAGAAGTTTATGCGATTAGATTTAAGCTTTTTTGGTGTTTGCATGGGATTTGAGTTAGGAATGAGATTTGCCGAGCGATTGCAAGCTTCGGAAGTTGTAATGTTATCAGTTTAAACGATCGAGTGAGCGTGTACTTAATGGTCAATGTAATTGACGTGTCAAACGCTATGTACATACAAACATCAACAGACTAAAGGCGCGCTAGCCAACTTTATCCTGCTTCAACTGAGCTGAAATTCCGAATTTGCATTTTTTCATGAGATCACTGTTTGGTGAACAAAAACGCGTTTTCCACGCTTGTGGCTTTATCTATTACTCTAAAGTTGTATCTTATTTAATTTGATTAATTATTCACTTGTGTTCAGGAAGAGAAATCAACAGAATACGAAGCACTAGAGTTCGAGTGGATTCGGTGTAACCAAGTGGAACTACTTCGGAACCTACGTTGGAGCCCACACTCACTGGAGTTCAAAAGTACAGAATAAAAAAACAGCAAAGGTTTTCAATACAAGATGACCGTGTCCTACCAGTACCAGGTTTCAAGTTCAACCGGAGGTGGCTTTCTCCGGCTTCTATTTAAATGGCGGGGCTCCCTCTACAAGATCATATACAGGGAGCTCGCGCTGTTCCTCATCCTCTTCGGCATCATATCGACAATCTATCGCCACGCCCTCGATCCCTCACAAAAGTTGTATTTTGAGGAACTAGTCATTCACTTCAATACTGTCATCGAGCAAATTCCGCTCAGCTTGGTACTCGGATTTTATGTTGCTTACGTCGGTACCAGGTGGTGGCAGCAGTACTCGGCCATACCCTCGCCTGACAAGTAAGCTTTATTTATAATTATCATTATTTATTAATTTAATTTATATTGATGTGATTTTCTGTGTTTTTTTGTTGCTGTTGCTGCTGATTCCACAACAAGAGTGATGCATTCGGTCGCTCTGTACGTCACCGGGAACGACGAGTACGGGAGAATGATACGGCGTGCCCTGATGCGATACCTTAATTTGTCGTTAACTCTTATCTTGCGATCCGTAAGCTCAGCTGTCAAAAAAAGGTTCCCTACTCTGGATCACGTTGTTGATTGTGGTAGGTGGTTGATTGTCATTAATCAATACTTATTTCATGACACACTACAGTCATTTTCAAGATTTCGAAAATTGTTTAACTTTTACAATTGTATAATAATATTAATTTAACTCACGTGTGTAGGTTTTATGACTAAACTGGAACTGGAGCTCCTTGAATCAGTACCAAGCCTTGAGTTCAACACTTACTGGATACCTTGTACGTGGTTCATCAATTTTCTAAAGGAGGCAAGAGAGAATGGTCGGTTGAATGACCCACAGGGTTTGAAAATTATAATGGAGGTAAGTAAATACTTATGCCCATAAGTGCATGAGCAATATTATTACAGCACCTTTATTTTACCGAATGATCATCGAATATTCATGCAACTTAATAATACTAAAACCAAGTAAATGTATTAATGCAAAGATTTTTTTATCCCACCTAAAAGTACTGTATAGTTACAATACATGACGTTGGCAGGGATTAAACTTTTTCCCTATTTTACCCTTTTACCTCTTTTTTTTTAGTATGCCCCTTTTTTCTCTATTTTTCCGTTTTCTCCCCTATTTACCCCTATTTTCAATATGCCCCCCGATTTTTTCTTCAATATCTCTCACATGTTACTCTATAATAAGAAGCCGGCACGTAGGCACCGTGCTAGTACGATTTTTGATATGCTACGTAAGAAAGACAAGGACAGAGAGTGATACCCTTTCCACTCTTTTGCTGCCTACAGTAAAATATCTCTCTTAAGTTTAATCAGTAAAATTCACTGCAAATATAATTTATAGACTTATTATAACTTGAAAGTGGTTTGCTCATTATAAAAAATAAACATTTAACAAATTTATAGTAAAATTTAACTAATTCACACTAGAAAGTATTTTTTTAAATTTTGTCTACGCACATGCGCACCTCATAGGTATCAATCGCTATTTGAGCCAGTCTTGTCTTGTCTTGTCTGTATTTATTTGCCTTATTATTGGTCAATTATCATTGTGACTCTGCTTTGCCATATTAAATTTACTAATTTGAGTTTTTTTAAATCTGTGGCACAGTTTACATTGCTAACTACGTCGGCACGGTAAACTGTAAAAAATATCCTTGTAATTTGACTCTCTAAATCGGAATAAGTGAAAGTTCAAAGGAGCAGTCGTAGCTCAGTTGGCTAAGGCACAAGTCTTTGTCAGTGTGGTACGGCTGTTCAAGTAAAACGCGCGTTCAAATCCCGGTCGGGTCAATAACTTGGAATTTTTTTCAGAGTTGTTTCCGGCTGGTATAATTTGTTCCCAAAGTTTCGCGGCTAGTTCTGCACCACAGGGCGACCTGAAGGTGGGCTCTATTGGCCCTGTGGATGGATGCAGGACTAGTTGGTAAAAGTGCGGGATACAGGGGTGGAAAGAGCTTCTGCACTACAGGGCGATTAGGGAGTGGGCCTCGTGGGCACTCAAGGTGGGTGTGGGACTACTTGGGGAAATGTGAGATCCAGGGGTAGAAAGAGAAGGTAATATTAGTTGGGAAATATATGGGACAAGGGGTTCTGGGTTATAAATGACGACGGGGACTAGGGTAAAAAGTGGCCATATAAGTAGTTGGAATTAGGATTAACACCCTCCGCAATCTCTAGACCTTGGTATTAAGGGTAGGAATAATAATAAAAAAAAAAAAAAAATATTGATAGTACACTCAAATCAAATATACATGCACTTATTGGCAAAGTTATAAGGGAACAACTTAGAATGAGTGAATAGTCACACTATTAATAAGTGAAGTATGGAGCACATTTTAAATCAGTAAATAGTCACTGTAACAATAAGTGAAATCCGAAAGCACTTGCGCTCTCGCTTTTTCAATACGAGAAAATGAACGTATTCAAAAAGTCAATTTAAACTTATTTAAAAAGTTAAAAATTATATGTTTAGTCTATTTATTAAAAATTATGTGTTTTATTAAATTGTTAAATGTAATAATTATTAATTGCGCACTGTTCATTGAATTTTTTTTTAAACTAATGCTGTAACGGAAAAAGTGTTTGAAACATTTCTCTTAGTGTTTGACGCAGCGGGGATTCGAAACTTCTGACTTTCGGGCGTCGCGGAATCCATCCCGAACAGAAATGAAATAAGGATATCCTTACTTGAAATCAGGGCCTGATCAGTCTCCGTGATCAGTAACTGATCAGGCTTGTAACGCATCATCTAAT
>JAPYYV010026594.1:675-24810 GCA_030522625.1 Copidosoma aretas
TTTCTCCAACGTCCGCGTCGTCCGCGTCGGTGACGAGCGAGCTTTTACGAGTTGATTGTTTGTCCGTCCGCGCGTACAGGGCTCGTAAACGGGGCTGAGCTCTCCAGCGGTCCGGATCTATCGGCGTTTATGTGCATACAATATGGTTACCCGATGGCGACACGCTCGACGTACATCGCGTTTGTGTATATCCGCAGTACAGAGTCTATTATACGAGCGAGCCGCTTCAGATCGATCGTTACCGCTGCAACGCCACTCGATACACCTGTCGCACCGATCACGCGGGATTTGGAATCGCGACGGGAGGTGCAGATCCCTTCCGCGTCGGTATTTTCATCGGACGGACGGCGGTTGGCGATTATCGCGGAGATAATGCAACATGTACCGTATATATATACAACAGACAGCTGACAGCGGGCAAATTGAAACCGCACGCCAAACAGTACGTATACAATACATACGTGAATTACCTGCGTATTGGACAGCAGTTACTTTTTTTTTTTTATCCTATCGGCCACGGGAAAAGTATATACTGTTACGTAACGTGAGCGGCAATAAGTGCTGTCACGTGCATCCTGCATGTATATACACGCGAGCGAGCGCGTGGACCGAGGGATACGCTGTCACAGGCTTGTAAAGAGAGACTCGATCAAGGGTATGTTACACATCAGTGATGATTTTAAGCACGTCTTTTCAGAAGGTAAATGTTTAAAAACTGTCTAATGCCCCTGCAGGGACTTTGCCGAGGAACGGATATTACAAAGCTCGAGATTTTAAATTACGCCGAGAAGCTATTGAAATGTATGCGCAAGTTTTTTTTTTTTTTTTTTTTCAATGATCGCGAGAAGTTTTGAGATGTAAGAAGTTTTCGATAAAATACATTCCGGTCGACTACTCGATCGTTAATTTAGCTTTTCCCGAATATATGTAGCTATCGCACTTCAGAACCTTAATTGAATTTCCAATAATTGAAGAGAAAAAAGAAAAGATTCGACCCACAATTCAACGACGCCCCTGATACCAAAGTGCTCAAAAGAGTGAAAGCTAATTTGTTTGCAGAGTCAGAGAGCAGAGCGAAGTATCGAGAGCCCCACAAACAAGTGGACAAGCGTCAAACACGACCCATCATCGCGCAAAAAGTAAGCAAACAACACACGTATATATACTTGTATTGTCCAAGCTGCTGGACGCTTCCTGGCTTCATCGTGCAGTGCGAAACCTCGTTAATCCAAAGCACGCACGCGGTGCTTAAATACCGTGTACTTATATATGTGTATAGTACACTCGCTTAATTGTCACCCGGACAACTTTCACTCTGCCTTTTCTTGTACTTCTTCTGTACTTGGCTCTAAATTGGCTGCACACCTATACATACACACGGAGCCCAACGGCGTATATCGCTCGGAGTTTCTCTGCTCCTCTCGCTCTTTTTCTTTGTGCGCGCCGTGTGCAAAAAAAAAAAAAAAAGAAAAAAGAGAAAAACTACGCGATCACCGTATGTATTGTATACGTCCGTGCAGCGTCGGTCCCAGTAAACGCACACCACACGCAGATCGACGCACAAGCGAACGAACGAACGAACGAAAGTACGCACAAGGTAATTCCTGAGGTACTTATTTACACTTTTGCGCGCGCGACTGTGCGACGACGACGACTGCTATTTGCTATACGGTAAGGGTATATGTATAAGGTTATAGACCAACGGCTGTCAGAAGCATATTATTCGCTATATTAAACGCTATATATTATTCCTATGTATATACAACCTTTATACGCGGAGAAGAGGAACGGAGAGAGGGTTATAATATGGCTCCAGTCGGAGGAAGAGAAAAAGAATGAAAAAGAGAGAAACCGGATGCGGCAGCGACCGATAAGCGCGCCCGACTCTCCGAATGCTGCATGCGGCATAATATATATGCTGCTGTAAGTGTATCATCGTATCTATATACTTATACTGCTCCATATCCGAAGAAGCGAAAATTCGGAGTACAGTGGCGTCGACCTAACCTTTTTTTCATTTGATTCGGCGAAAATGACGTCCCAGGACCATATAGTACGATTTCGAGGTGTACCGTTTATATAAGGGTACCCTCTGTCCTGTCCACAGATAATAGATTAATATTGCAGATACCTTCCGACATACTCGATACATACACTAGGTAAAGTTGCCCACGTTTTTCCCGACCCGATGCTCGCCATCGCAGCTTTTGTGACGGACACGCTCTCTGTGTGTACACATAACTATAATACACTGCTCCCGCGCACGCGAAGGCCATTACATCTGTTGTGCACCACGAGTGCTTGCACTCCCTTTGTTCCTCTCACCCCTGGTACTTACACCAGCTCCTGGGGCACACGAGCTGGAGGTCGGAAGGTGTTTTTCGTTTTTCGTACAAAGCGACAGTCAAAGGTCCGTCGCGCGTGTAGTAGTACTTATAGATATATGTACAGCCCGGCTCTCGAAAAGAGCTCCGGTGCTTTTCCCGAGGCTTTTCCCATTGTGCTTGCGCGGCTTGTTTCCCGCCGCGCCGGGGTGGTGGTGTCGACGTTGCAGTTGTTCCAGGCGACAGTAGAACGGCCCTGGTGCTCGGGTTAGTTGCCCTATCCTCTCTCTTCTTTTTTGGTCTTTTCCGAGCTATCGGGTAGGTTGTACGGAGGCTGCGGATACGGGGTGCTTCGACTGGAATTATCGGAAAATCGAGGGTCGAAAGAGAATCGGCTGATTTTCCTGCTGCTATTTTGATTGGCCTCTGTCGTTGGACATCACTCCGAAGAAACTCGGGTATAACCATCAAGAAGCTCGAAAATCCCAGGCTTGCGTGCACTCCACCGGAATGTGTTGTTTAATCTTATCTCTCGGGGGAGATTAGTATGCGTAGAAATTCTGTATATCGGTGTTAGCTGCTGCGTGGAATCGTAATGGATCAAATCATTCGGTATAGGAATTGGTAATATTACTCAGGCTGAGTTGTACAGATTTTATTGGCCCGAAAGCACGGAGAACGATTAATTTTACCAATTCCATTAATACGATCAGTGGCAAATCGGTATTCAAATCCTGTATCGTCACTAATTAATTTGGAATTAGCTCTTTTTCACTAACTCGTACCGCTTATTTACCGACCTTTCATATTTGATAGCTTCTAATCAATCGTTTAACGCAGCCTCTGATGAGCCGATCGTCGCGTAGGTATATGAAAATCGAACTATATCCCACATCCACAGCAATCAATCCCATTCGGTTTTTACGTGCACACCTATACATATAGGTTAATCTCGTCGATTTTTCCTCGCAATTTCAATACGCTGTTCTTTAAATTCCGTAAAGGCGCAACGAACCTTTCGTCCTTTCACTCTGAAATGCGAATCATCGCTGCCTCTTCTATTATAACGGCTATACGCATCAAATCAATCACGTAGTCAGCGGTCGATGTAGATGGTGGTCTTCGTCAATGCATCAAAATTTAAAAAGCACTTTTAAATATACGTCAAATGTGTACTGGACTGTGCGTATTTAATGAACCTCGTGACTACTTAGCCGGCTAAAAGACGATTTTACCAGAAAAAAGAAGGAGATATATAGTTGGAAAACTGATTCAGACCCTATAGCGGTTTTCAGACTAATAACAACTAATGTTTATTGCGTCATTTTATGATTAACCAATTGAGTTGTGAACAACATATTTTACGGTGGTCAAATTCACACAAATTTATCTGAAAAATGAATCGTAATAAATCTTTGTAAATAAAGGCTTTAACGTCTCCTTTGATGTGTCTATTAATTGTAAGAGGATGTTGATTCGTACTGTGGAAGTGTTATAAGTACAGTCATTGGTTACTTTACTATACAATGGGATTTTATAGCACGTGGCGTATCTTTCCTTCTCTCTTTGCATGTACCATTAAAATCCTTTTGAAGCAATGAGAAACTTATCGAGGCAAGTAAAAGCAATTGCAGGGTTCAGCTGTTCACGAAAATACTTTATGATCTATAGAGACGATTTGATGTTTGGGGGTAACGTTATTGTTTTACGGCCAACGCCTCTATACTCAATAATTCGTCAATGAATTTTCTAACGCACTACGTACTTATTAAAGGATTTTATAGTGTTGGCAGTCCCACATTCATTCCTTTGAAAGTATTAAAAATGCGCATCAGCTGCTCATAGAAACGTATTTCACTATCTATCCAGATTCACAGTGAGGATACAAAAATAGTTACTAGTAAGCAGTTAATGCAATTTTCCACCTGAGAGATTATGTTGCCCACTCAAGCCTCAAATCAAGGAAAAAACGTCGCAATTTCAGGGGGAGAAAGAAAAAAAATCGTATACGAGCGACTCGGGAGAAAAATGAAATACCCTCACGTGCATTATATGGCACCCTCGGTTTCGCCTCTGGCGTCATATCACGTACACGCAAAAGTTCCACCCTCCTCCCCTTGCACCTTAGTATAAAGAAATATTCTATTATTTCTCCGAGTGATTGAATAATAAAAAAATTTACACACAGTTTTATCACCAAAAATCTTTAGTTAAAAAATAGTATGTGAAAACGAGAAAACGTACTTGAAAAATTTTAAGCAAAAAAAATATAAAACAAACAACAAATTAACAATCTCATTCAGAAAAGCCTACGGTAACCACAGCAGCAGCCGCAGCAGCCGCAGCACGTGCATGATGGAAAAAAAAAGCGAGCATGTAACTCCATACCATACATATAGAGTGGGTACAACAGAGGCGAGTATAGGCATAGCAGTAAGTATTAGGCATTGCAGAGCGTATAGGTGAAAGAGGGCCCCGCCTGCGGGCTCCGGAGGGTATATATGAGTCAGCGAGTAACATACGTATAGCCCACGCAACGCAGGACCCCATTCAACGGAGCATCTGCCCCCTCGCGCGCGCTCCGCAGCTGCGCCGTGAGAAGAGCGACAGGAGCCCCGACCGAACGGGCCCCATATGCCCTCCTCCGAGGTTCTGTAGGTATATATACAACGAGCGCGCGCGCTCTACTGTGGCCCTTTTTCTTACCCCCCCCCTCCCCCGTTTCTGCGTCTTTCTTCCCTTTATTTTTTCGCTTCGAGTGCGAGAGAAAGGTTTCTTGATGTAGAGTCCTCTTTTGCGCATTAGGTGCACGCCGAGGTTCTCGTGGCGCTTTTGCCTTGTTTATAGAAAATGCATGGAGTAGAAAGAGTTTTGTATAAATCGGTTACGTGATTTTTTAAGAAAATTGATGGAATGGCAAGTGTTTTGTACACAATATTACACGATTAAAGCTGTTGGTTTCGAATAAAGTATAGTAATATTCATGAACATGATTGTTGTATCTATAGTGTGTCACAATTTAAAGATGTTTTGTAAATCATTAATTAATTTCGAATCGCGGAAATGCAAGTACATATATATTTATAGTCATTTTATTGCTACTGATACGGATCAACAGATTATTTAATCGAGAAATCCAAAATTTTAAGATCCAGCGAAAAAATACAGCCCTTTAAAATAGATACCACCCCAATAAAGTAAGTTCAGGACCTACAATAGTCTTACTCGATAGCGAACAAAAAATGATCAAGTATGGAGACCAACTCACTATTATATATTCCGAATATCCATTTCATCATCCGCTGTTCACCCATGCGCAGACATATTCACTGAAAATATTCATTTTTCCCCGCCGAGCCCTCAAGTCGGTCGTAAACGCCAGATTCAAAACGACAACGGGAGAATGAAAAATGCAGAGGAAAGCGAGAGAGATGAAGAAAAAAAAAAAAAAAAGAAAAACCCAGCGAGCGCGCCCGCCCCATCGAGGAATTCGAAAATCAAGAAAAACGAGAGCGGGGGAGGCTTGGAAGATCGAGCTTTTGAATCCGCGACGGCCGTGTTTCCGACACGGGCGCTCTATCGGGCTGAGCCGGCTGCGGGAACTCTTCCACCACCACCACCACCGCTCCATTCCTCTTCCGCGTGACTCGTCTCTTTCTCCCCCCCCCCCCCCCCCCCCCCCCCCGCCCCCCCCCCCCTTCGCCCCCCCCCCCCCGCCGGGGGGGGGAAGGGGGGGCGGAGGGGGGGGGGGGGCGGGGGGGGGGGGGGGGGGGGGGGAGAAAGGGACGGGTCACGCGGAAGAGGAATGGAGCGGTGGTGGTGGTGGTGGAAGAGTTCCCGGAGACGACGAGGACGACGATTCACGCGAGAGTACGTACGGTATAAGGGACGGGGAGTAATTCGCTCGATTTTTTTCCAGGGTTCGGATTGAGTTGTTATACGGTCGCGCGTCGATCGGGCTCAGGGCGTCCGTAGGAGTGTTCGTCGCGTTTTGCCCGCGACCCTAGGAAGGTCTTTGATTGCTCCTGTTTTTATGCTATCAATTTGTATCAATAAATACTGTATTTCAATGCATTTATACGAATTTAGTATGGAATAATTTAATTTTTCATCAGCGACTATCAGATGACGACGAATGTGTTTTTTCTGCGCCAACAGTTTGGACGAAACGATCAAAGGAAGCAACAAACACTGCCAATAACTTAGACTACAAAAAAACACTGTATCGTCGATCGAAATACAATTGCAAACGTTGAAAACAAATCTTTACAGAAAAAAAAAAAAAAAAAAAGAAACGGAGGGGGAAGGCAAGGAGCACTGCAGGGCGCGCTATCCAAGCGGAATTTCCCCTTAAATAGGTCATTTCACGAAAAACAGGATATTTTAATAAGTAATATAGGATTTTTAAAGTTTAGTGTTTGGAAGTCATTTACTATTTTTTCGCATGATTAAAAAGTGTCAACACTTATAGGCTTAACGAATAAAACGCCTTACAAACTTTCAAAAAAATTTTTTAAAACTCCTTAACGACTAGAAAGGATGCTAGAAGGTTCAGATTATATGAAAATACAGTTTCAAAAAATTAAAAAGTTAACAGATAGGCAGTATAAGCCACTAAAAATGCGTCGTTTATAAACACAGGCTTCATAAAATACCGCAGTTTTCGTATAATGGTGCATAAACATTATTAAAAACTACTATGTTTAAGTTTCGAGTATTGGCAATGATGTTACATTAATTGTCAATTATTCGTCAATGTTTATTAACTTATTCAAGTGTATATCATACGATAAAATAACTAAATACGAAGACATTATATTATAACCTATTATTGTATTACATTTCATACGTATACGTTATTGAAAACTTCTCTATTTGAGTTTTAAGTATAAAATAAGTCAACTCACGAGACGTAATATCCATTTTTCTTACTCCTCTGTTGATCATTCACTGCTCTGTATAATACGTGTTCACTGGATGGATGACTAGATCTTCTTCTTCTTTTTATTTGGCTAGGGTTACTCTCTGAAGCCATACAAAGATGGCAGAGAACCGTGTGGCCATAACCAGGTGAACTTATAAGACCGTGTGTTGATATATTAGCAACTGTTGTTAAATATTTCACGAGTGTAGTTATCACAAAGCTGATGAACAGCACTGTGTTAAAAATTAAGAAGGTTCGTTAGAACCAGAGTGTGCTGGATCCCGGTCACGGTAACCGGGACGACAGAGACGTTACACGTCCGTTCGGCTCGGTAGCCGGAAGCGGAATCCCATGACACTGTGAGCTTAGTCAACTGAGTGAGTCAGTGGTCAGTGACCTAGCTGAGGTGCGCACTCCATACTGCGCAACGAGCTGCGCAATGAGCTCACCTGATGTTTTGTTAACAGTGTGAATTAGTCATTCGTCGAATGAACACGTATTCTACGGAGCAGTAAGCGATCAACAACAGAGTAAGAAATAAGGAGATTACGTTTCGTGAGTAGACTTATTTTACACTTAAAACTGAAATAGAGTAATTTTTTACAACATATACGTAAATAATGTAATTATATAATATAATAAGTAATATAAGTAGCACAGTCATAATGAATACATAGTAAATTTAGTAATTTCACTATATAATAATATATTCATGAGTCATTTCACGACAAACGGGATATTTTGATGTATGAAATAGGATTTTAGAAATTTAGAGTTTGGAATTTATTTATTATTTTTTTTACGTTATGTGAGGTCCAACCTAGCTGGTAACTTTTGGGCCCGGCTCTCTTGTTATTTTCAGAATGACAGACCTGTAATAGTACTTTTTTGGCAATTCTGAAGGAATGTTTCAACGAAATTTAGTTTGATACATATGCACACCAGACACCTAACATAAGGGGCATTGCGGTAATGACCGCTAATTTTAGAATTACTGGTTGAAAAAAATTGGTCGATAAGCCTGTTCGCTCTACTTCACAAAATGATCAAATCCAAATGTCAAAGATTGGACCACTTGGCCCTACCAAACCATATGTCTCGCGCAATTGAAAAGTGTCAACACTAGACTTTACGATTGAAGCGCCTTGCACACAAAATTTTTTAACGTGCGAAACTACTCGAAAGAGTGCTAGACGGTTTAGATTCATTACGGTAATGACAGTTTGCCCTGTTTTTTCCTTCCTACGTACATCACGGCAAATATTTGTTCGACTCGATTACAAAAGAGCTATCTAGAGAAAATCAGTTTGCACTGTTTGAAAATAGTTTGGGCTCAAAATAATAAAATGCGTCGTTTATAAACGTAGGCTTCATGAAATATCGCAGTTTTTGTGAAATACTCATGTATACATTAAGCTCCGTTTACTCGAGAGTCGAACCGTATTCTTGCTCTCTTATATACTACCAGCGGAGCGTGCGCGATCAAACAGACGTATCCGTTACCCTACCTCTTTTTTACTCCCCCGTTTCTGTATACCGTCTCCATTCTTCCTCGTGAACGGGCAGCGCTTGGGGAATCGGTAATTCGACTGCAACAGCTATCCGTGATGCATAGTCAAGGACAGGATCCTCTTTCACGCGAAAAACCTCCTATTGAGTTTAGTAGGGCTGGAACGTGCAAGCTGCGTCGATACCACTCATCCCCACGAGTTTGTACAGTGTTTTAAAACGCTGAAAATCGAGGATTCATATATCTGCTGACAGGACGTATCAGACTCCGTTATCGTACTGTTTGATGGCTTATCTTTGGATTCGTATATCTAGTTTTGGGTGGGTAACACACGTTGGCCCGTGGACGAGAGCACGATGATTCGCGTGAAAAAAATCTCGCATGAATAGTCGGTGAGCTGTTGTGGTCTATGAAACCCAAACCCCATTGTTTCAACTTTTTTTACGCATAGGTATGCTCTCTCTCATGAAATACGATTGTCAAACTTGTCGATGACGAAATGATTTAAATGTAAATCCACCTTCTACTTAAATAGTAGGGTCATTTTGTTTACAGGAAAAAAAATGACAGAACATCGAGTCAAAGGATTTGCCATTTTGAGTTCCAATGCAAGCGGCAGTACAAAAAACGCCCCGCTATACTTACTAAGTACCATACCGACCGGCCATACAATTTTCAGACTCGCTCTTCCACTGCTTTACATCTCGAATCCCGGATCCACTGCGTTAAATCGGATAAAAGTATTAGGGGGGAGCCGGTGCAAGTATACGTGTGCATGTACATATATATGAAGGCAGACCAACTAAAAGAAGAAACTTCTCGGACCGGCCCGCGCCGGTCGCCGCAAAACGACCTCATCAAAGTCCATTACCCCAAACCCCCTTAGTGGTGCACGTACTTATGCTTATAGATGCCGCTGGAAAAGAGCGAGAGATCCCTGCTGCACGGCTCACAGAGGGAAAACTTGCAAAAAAAACACACACACACACACACACACATATATATATATATATATATACAGACTCTATACATGGATACCCACCACCAAAGGAGAAGAAGAAAAAAACGAGTAGTCGACCCGAGCGCGCGGCAAAGAGCATCAGAGCCGAGTTTGTTAGTTAGTCAGCCAGTTAGTGGTTGTGTATATATACTTGTATAGGGTATAAAGCTGCAAAAATTGGCCCGATGACCGCACGGTGCGGTCGGCCGCTGGACTTTGTACAGCTACTTACGATCGCCGTATCGCGCTTTTTTCGTCCTTGTGCGATTGTGTTTTTTTTTTTCTTGTTTTAATTTGGAAAAACGTAACACCCTCGGTTGTACCGCGAGAATCACGCACCCACTTAATAACGTAAAACGCGGAGCCCGGCTGCTGTATTATATATATAGTATATGGATGTACACATCCGCACGCCTGCATGATAATTTGCAGTCGCAGGGGGCTACCGTTAACTTTGCGTAACTTTAATGAGACATTATACTTTTTGAAAAATTGAAAACTCTCCAACAATAGCAGTATTAAACACTATTTACTATTGCAATACTATTAAAAATACCGCAGCGAGCTTCATAAAAAATTTATGAATTTTCAAACATTTTACTGAATTTTACATTGATGTATACCTATATATCTGATTCATATACAGATATACTTCAATGTTTAAAAATTCAGAAAGTTCATTAAATTTCCTAACATTTTTAACAGTGTAGCATCTTATCGTAGATATATTGTATATAATATACAATACAGGTGCACCGTATCAATCCTCAAAAAGAACTGTATTCATCCGAATCCAATTCAATGCGCGTATAACTTCAGCGCGAATTCACAGCACCGAACAAAAGAACTAAGCGGATCGCGCGCGTTTTCGATAACGGATGGTTATTTAACGAAGATATCCTTCATTGCTCGCGCTTTGTACATCGATATCGGCGAATCGACGGATTTCCGACGCGGAGGGTCGTTTTCTTCGAACGAAAAATTCCATCACCCCCGAGAAAACAATCAAAGTCACGAGTAGTAGCGAAAGGA
Source organism: Copidosoma aretas (assembly GCA_030522625.1). NCBI lineage: Eukaryota > Metazoa > Arthropoda > Insecta > Hymenoptera > Encyrtidae > Copidosoma > Copidosoma aretas. The sequence continues at coordinate 11,466 of JAPYYV010026594.1, forward strand.
GTTGAATGACGCGAGCAGTAGGTGAGCAACGTGACGCAGAACGCAGGGGTGGCGCTCGCGGACGTGAAAAAGCCCACGCGAGCGCGTGGGCGCGACTGCGTCATTCGGTAACGACGAGACTCGGTATATAGAATTTGTATAATATGAACGGGGATTTCCACGGGGAGGCTGGTGCAGGTGTGCGGTCTCTCTGGCTCACGTGCAGTTGTATTTCCGCGAATGTGCGATCGATCTCTATATAAGTACTATATATTGGTTTGCACGTGCATAGTGATTGACGAGTGATGTTGGTCCCGTTTACGTTATGAACCGAGGATCAGCCATACTAGATTTTTATAACGCATATGTACGGTTTTCAAAAAGCAACTCCGATCGATCGATGGTACAATTTTTTTTAGATTTTCTTTAGAATTCTGTGACTTTTATACGTGGAGTGATTAATCTTCCTTTTTTTCTTATCGAATAAAATTCACACTCCTATGTCCGTCGTTTTCCTAACAGAGGCTGTGTATATAATATTCAATATCACGTAAGACCGAACTATGTATATAGAGGCCGTGGTCGGAGGATTCGTAGAACACAACCCAGTTATAGCGACGTGACCCTGACTAACAGCGTTGGGCTACGATCCGATCGATAAACCGAAAGCTTTTACATTGGAGCTGACGAAAACTATCACCCGCTGCTCGAAAAATTGCTTTCCATGCAAGTTTGACTTGAGTTTTTTGTGTTACATCGAGCATGTAACTTATGAATTTCCGTACGCACATAGAGGCAGCTTCTGAGCTCTCTCTCTCTCTCTCTCACATTTCGCAATTTTACCAATGAACGGCGCGTAGAATAATCTGCCGTAATACATAAATTATGTATACAAAGTACGTTCAGTACATGCCCGACCGCACGCGAACGAATGTCGAAATCTCGGAGAAAGAGAGAGAGAGAGAGAGAGAGAGAGAGAGGCGGGAAACGATCCCTTTAATCGCGAGAGAGAATACCATGTAGCCGCACGCGCGCAGGGAGAGAGAGAGAGCGGGGACACATATCATTGTACTTGCACCGCGTATTATATACACGTATATAACCTGCCGACGACGCTGATACTGCCAATGAGCGTGATTAGCGGTTTATCGGAAGCCCAACTTGCGACTCCGACGATTTTTATATCATCGATACTTTATACATCATCAATGGCCGAAGAGCTAATTTTTTGAGCGCTCATAGACTTGAATTATGAAACACACTACCGCGAATTCCAATCCGATCACGATTCGTCGAAGGGGGGAATCTCTCTCCAACTACAGGTCCCCTCCTCCGTTACAGCGCCTCGATCATCTCTGAATCTCAGCTAATGCGCAGTCTACATTTTTACACGCGGTGTATGTACCCACATGTATCGCTCACCTTCTCGCACACTCGGCGCCCGATAACTAAGCCACAGCAGCTTACAAGTGCGTATATATTATAATATAATATAATATAATATAATGTGATATAAAGTACAAGCAGCGACGACCGCCTGCTCGTGATGTACACTCGCTCGCCTCGACTGACACACACACTACTACTCGCGCAGTTTCTCCCTCTCTCTCTCTCTCTTTCTTTGCACGTATGAATAATATCTATATATATATATTATATACTCTTCTCTCCGCGGTGCGCGCGCGTGTGCGGGTTCGTGAATCGCACGCGAGCAGCCGGCGGCGAAGCCAGAGTTGAGGATGAAAGAGAGGAAGGGAGGGTTCGGAGCAGCAGCTGGCCAGGGGTTGCCAACCGGAGGCCGCGCGTGAAAGTGCGCTGCTGGTTATACATAGCTTATATACCTGTAACTGTATTCCATGTATTATAATACGTAATACGGCGCGCGTCCGGAATTCGTTGGGGTTTTGTTTCGATGCTGGTGGTGGTGGATCGTTGGTACAGGCGTGTTTCGAGTTGTTATCATTACTTTTTTTTTTAATCGGCAAGACTCATTAAAAACGCAGCAAAGTATTTATAAATTTAAGCCGTATGGTGTAAAAATTAGTGATAATGAATATCAGAGTTGAGGGCTTCGACGCTAGAGATCCGAATGTAGCACGGGTGTGTGTCGAGTGTCGGAAAGGAAGTTCTCTCTCGAGATATGAATCCATCAGAAGGAATGTATAGAGAAAGATGTATTGCAACAAGCTTTGAAGCTCACGTTCACTGTAAAGTAAGATCTGCAGTGGGATGTACTGTACGTCGAATGATGACGAAAATGTTCAAGTTCAAATGCAAATCCATCCGTATGATTTTCTTAATTGCGTTATTTTCGAACGTATTTTACAATTTGCGTCATTCTGAATTACATTCGTTGCCTCGAAACGTAATTTTGGCATGTAGATTTCGTGAAAATTGACGTCGAATCGTGTCTCTGAATTGAAAAAAATTTTAAACTCGATGTATTAAATGCAGAAAATGACATTCGAGACGATGTTATTACGGCACAATCAGTTACGCACGTTCGTTAAAATTAAAACCCATTTAAAATCAGCATTGTAAAGAGGACGTTAACGGGCGTTGCAAAAAAACTTCATCTACTTACTTGCTAATCAAAAAATTTCGATTTACTTTATTATCATGAAAACTTTCTTTGAGGCATTTTATCTTGACAACAATCACAAAGAAACATCTGCCGGTATAAGCGGTATAAGTACCACGGGCGCCATTAAAAAAACATTTTGAAGTTGTTACTATACGATACTTCGATCACGACTACATTTAAATATACACGGTATTCAAAACTCATTTTCCATTTACTGATTATCTCTCAAGTACAACCAAGTGTCGAAGTTGACAGTCGAACGATTGCGTTTGAAAATTATTGATGATATTGATTATTCGAGCTTCACGGTGCAAGACAGATATAGTTTTTATACTAACACAATATCGACTCCTCGGGCGAAGAAAGCGCTACTTTGAAAACGTATTGTAAATTTTTACAGCTGATATGAAACAAAAACCGTGAGAACATAAATATTCATTTTTTCCCCCGTTCTTTCCTACTTTTTTCAAGCTACTTATACCGAGAGAAATTTTTCCAAGACAAGTAGCTCTTTCTGCCCATCAATAGCGAGATGTATCACTTTCTTCATCCACAGTATCAATGTATAATACACGCGTTTTCCGTACCGCACAACTCCAAATCCCTGCCGACACCGACGTAATCAGCGTAAGCTCAGGAGTGGGGGGCGAATAATAACAAGTAGGTAAGTAAAGTAGTCCGATGTTTGAAAGCAGATTACCCATCCTGCAGCATACCTGTGTATTTAAATGAGATCCGGAGGGCCAAAGAATAAACTTTCCGAGAGATTATACGGTGTGCTCTCTGCACTCTGTGTCTTCTCGACTATATCCGGATTAGCTTTTGAGGAACCTGTATACTTACATACACACGCTCGCGAAGACTCGACTCGTACACTTTAGTTGGCGTTCGATGTTGTTAGCGTCACCTTTACCGTATATTAAACTTTTTTTTCCTCGAGCGGAAGTGCCGGAGAGTGTTTTAACTGATGACTGTAATACACGGGGACTCCGAGGACTTGCGCGACGGAGACAGCTGTTACCCAGAAAATGTAAACACCGGGGTCTCGCTTTGTTCTTTTTCTTTTCAATACTACTTCGAAGATTCCTTGTTTTTTTTTTTTTTTTTTTTTTTTTTTTTTTTTTTTATATTTTTTTTTTTTTCTTTTTTGTTTTTTCAGGATTGTTTTGTTATGCCTTATTCTTATTACCTACGGGCGAATAGCCAAAGGTTGATCAGAAGTGTGATTATAGATAACGTTTAATGATCTGAATAACTTCGAGTCCATTCCACTTGGTTATACAAAGGATGCTGATAACGACTACCGCTCACAACATTTAAAATAACGCATATCGTAAACTGCTGGAGGACATTTGGTAATAAAATTATTGTTCATCAACTCGTACGCATACTGCGCATATTACGTACACAAGTCGAGATACTTTCCCCGCGATCGAAATATCAACAAATATAAATATGTACACATAACGCATGAAATTGCATAATGTAACCAAACAACGTGGCGACCATCGTAATCCCGCGTATTTTATTTGGCGGATGGCCACAACATTACAAATGTACGGACAGTGTAACCCCGTCATAATTATATCCAGTGTCGCAGTGCACACACATGGACGCGTTATAATATAAAAAATTACTACTCATCGAACAACACGCAAAGTAGGTGTAAAATCAAAACGGTCCGACAATGTAGGTCACGATTGACGGATCAACAGGCGCAAAACTCCCACCGACGCTAAACCACCAGAGGAGTCTGCCGGTAACTAAGTATACGTCATGTATCCCCGACGCGTGTCTTCGGCGTCCCTGACCGAATTGTCCTATATATACGCACACACCCTCCGCCCGCGTCGTAGTCCGTTTGTTCTTTCTTTTTCCATTTCCTTCTCGCGCGCACCCATGATTCGGGTGCAGCTTACGCATGCGCGCCACACCAGGCGCTCTTTATTCATCGCGAAGGGACAAGGGAAACGAGAGAGACGTGCTGCATAATGTATACTGTACGTATATACAAGCCACTTTGGTGGGGCACATGATATCCGTATATATTTTGATGAAAGTGCGAGCGCGCGTTTTTCGCACTGTATATCGGACCTTGCGATTCGGCACGGGGATATCGTGGATGTTGGCCCACGCGGTTACAATGGAAATCGGAGCGGTCGGGCTGTCGTTGTTTTTTGTACCGGAGGCAGCGCTGGGCCACTTTGATCAGAGTATAAGGTCGTTAATTTATTGACTCGGTTTTCGCAATACATCACCCAAGGCCGCGAACGGTATACAAGCTATCCAGAAGTTATTGCCAGATGCCAACTCGGTATTTGTACCATTGATTCGACTGTTCGGAGATTGGGAATGGTCCGCGTTTGAGAGTCGTGTGATATTTGATGATGAGTATTTTGGTTCGGTTGCGTGGTGAGAGCGAGCGTCGAATCAACTGTTTCCAGCGATCGCGAGACGCAAATGAAAGGCTACGGTAAAACTCTGGAGATTAAAAATAAAATTCTTCGCAGTTTGGAGTTTTAAAAGTTATACACAGATTTGAAGGTATCCTTTCGATTTCCGTTCCGTTCCACTGTTTCGAACTCCAGTAACTTTTGAACAAAAGCTTCTTTTTGAACAATTTTTTACAATCTGCAGGGATTTACTTCAGCTTTCATTTTTATTCCGTAACATCGCAACCGAGGTAAAGGCACTAGAACTTTATTCGACCTACACTCCCTGATATTTGGATTGTTGGGTACAACTCTGAAACAGCAAAGTATTACTGCGGATTTTTTTATATTTCAGCGTAAGGAAACGTACTATGAAAATTCATTCAAATCCATCACAGGCAATTGACAAGTTCTCCAAGCAGGGTTCTACTTCCATGATTCGATTGAATCTCTATTGGATTCAGGTTTGTTAGGGATTGAAATAAAATTTTCAATTACGACAAAAATTCTATTTTTAATTATTAAAACTTATTTTGAAGTATTTTTATATTCAAAATAAAATTTTATCGAAATTTGGTTGGAAGTTATTTCGATTGACAATTGAATTCAATTCCTACTGAAAAGTTGTTTCAATTATCGATCGAAGTAAACGAAATTAAATTTATCGTTCTACTCTTACAGTCTGTTGTAAGTCAACTGAGTTAAAGATCGGATATTCGATTGGGAAGCAATGAAAAGCGGTTGAAATTTTTCTAAATACAATTAAATTTCACAAAAAAAGCGAATTCAGTTTCCATTATTCAAGTTTGTGATTCAAGTACAAAACATACTCCTCGCAGATTTCAAAGATTAAAAGTTGTTAAGATCAAGCGGTGTGATCTTAAGTTTTGAGTATTAGGACGGAGATCTAGAGATTACAGACAATTAGTCTCAAATCTGCTCGAATTTGTGGGTAAAACTTAGTGATTTAATTTTTGTTTTCTACCAATAAATGAGGTAAGAATAAAGTTCTCACAACTTACAGTAAAACGAGAAGAGCTTCTCTCTTGGTCGATTAGAGATCCATCAGTGATCGTGCTGCTGCACATTGTCATCAATTAAAAATCTAAGTTGTAGATATCGAGGGCTCCGACAAAAAAAAGTATCGGCTTGTTAAAGTTTGAGAAAAACTAATAACAAGTGCCGAATTCTGTACACAGCCTCCGCTTATCGACTAACAATACCCGCATTTCATGGAAAAATACTAGCAACACTCGCTGTACTCCCGACAAAAACTATCGATACCCTACCTGGCTCTGACGAAAAATATGGATCCCCACGATCTTTCCGATAAGCACTGGTTAAACTTGCTACTCTTCGAAGAAAACCAACAACAGTTACGGTTTTTAACTAGCAGTAGCATAACGTTTAATCAAAGGCTTAATATTATCCAAGATTTGTTGGATAAAAAGCGAATCTCTTCTCAGTCACAAAGGCCACTACAGTAAATAAAGTGACGAAAAAGCCTTTGATTCACGCAAAAAGTTATTAAATGGATCAGTGATGTCCCAATGAAAAACTGTACTATATTCGTAGCCCAAGTATTAGCTACTTACTATACAATGTGCTCGTGTATAATGTCTTCCGCAATTCTAATGGGCCAAAGGTTATACCACTTTTTATCAAAGCACATTGATGGCCAAGTATAATATGTCATGGGGGTTCATATTTTTCGTCGGAGCCTTGTTGGGTATTGATAGTTTTCTTTGGAAGTGTAGCTAGCGTTGCTAGTCTTTTCAAAGAGCAAAATATGTTCCTAGTATCCTATCAGTCGAAGAGCGGCGGTTGTTCATACCATTTGTCAGAATGCTGCAGCTTGGGTGACCATTTTCATTCAAAGTTTAAATCATCACTATAGTCTACGATGAGATTTCTAGTGTGCTTTTATTCTTCTCAGCGGTCAATCTATGCTCAAGCGAAAGAGAGAAAAAAGGCTCGCCAATTAAGGACTAAAACCACAATTGCAATCATCCGAACCTCGATCCAAACACTTTGCACCACCGACAAGTAAGTACTAAGCTGCCAAAAGCATGGCTGACTCTTTGACCCCGCAGGAAGGAATTCCGTGTAACTATCCACCTTGTCCGCTTAAAACAACCAACAACCATAACCACCAGCTCGTAGCCACTTCGATGGAAGTTCACCTCGAGTTCACCAATTCACTACTCGCTCCTGCCCGTGCGGTCCTGATTCCCCATCGTAAATCAAACAAACCCTCCGCGGTGCCGATGAACAACACACGTGTATAATAACAACAACAGCAGCAGCACACACGAGAGAGGGAGAGATAATAATCGACCGCACTCGGCGCCTCTCGGGCTCGCACGGTTATACCAGTACATCTGGTCACGATCTCGCGTTCGGTTGTTTGCCAACAGCGCGCCTCCGATCTGTGGTCCGAAACGATAAGTCGGAGGCGAGGTCGGAGGGGAAGATGAAGAAGAATCGAGCGGAGGAGGAGGATGATGATCCAGGGGGGTCGGAGGGGAAGCGCGGAGCCCATCATTGCGCGTCATCGAGTCGCTGTTCTCGTTTGAATGGATAACGAGGGACCATCACGAGCGAGGAGGGGGGTGCCCGGGTCGGTGTACAACGATCGCGCGGGTTTGCACGAGCGTGAGAAAACACGGCGATTTTTCTCGCGGGCCATCAGGGCTATAACGGGTTTAATAACTTTTTGATGGAAAAGTGCATAGGGACATGGGTGGGATTTGGCACGGGAGACGGTGGGCCGAAAGCTTTCCCGGGTCAGATATGTTTTTGGGGAATCGGTGGAGGTACATTGCCTCGCTGTGAATATCGAACGAATTGCGAGGTTCATACGCTTTTCATTTGCGTGAATTCTCAAAAATATATATATATATATATTATTAACCTCTTCAAATGTCGTATGAAAGATTGGTTGTTCGCTTGGAACCTCAATTTTCTAATAACTTCGTCAAGCGACGCTCGTTAGCTTTTGTCCCTCAGGTTGTTCTCCCTCGCCGAAAGTGAAAAACGACAACAGCCGGAGAGAATCGAACAACGCGCCTGTAGCGACGAGTCTACTGAAAATTTCATCGTCGCACTTTTTGTGTGCTTTTCCACTTTTTTTCCCGAGCTTCCTGTTTGCCCGTCGACAAATTCAAAACTGAAAACACGCTACCTGCTTGATATTAAAAATGTAGCTTGTGACCTAATTAGGAAAAGCTGGATAAAAACTCCTGACTCTCGCAAGTGGGGTTCCCAGAAAAATTTGACTTTCTCTCGCATAAATTTTGTATTTTTAGTTGAAACGGCATCATTTTTGCAAATGAAAGTAGTTGAATTAAATATACCAAGTATCTCGAATTGCAAGTTTAACAATTAATATTCCATTTTAACGAATGATAACAGTACAAGATAATCTTGATTCATATGAATTCCGTGAATAACCAGCTCGTTTTCCAAATACTTTAATTGAACAAAGTTTCAAGATACGAATTACTGGAATAGGATTTTCACGAATGTCATATTACGATTGACCGACCGAAGTTTTCAACATTAATTTCGTGCTTTTACACGAAAAGAAACCATGACAACTGTCATCGAATCAAGTACACGAATCTCAGTATATGGAACGTGAATGACAAAAAAATCCAAAAAATTATTCTCCTCCGACAAAATAAAATTGATGGACAATTTTTCACAAATCTCCGATGCATCTGTGAAACAAAGTACAGTCGACCGCCCAAACCTCCAAAAACCAAAAAAAAAAAAAAAAAAAAAAAAAAAAAAAAAAAAAAAAAAAAAAAAAAAAAAAAAACAGAAAGAAAACCGACGGGTTCCGAAGCGTTGCGCAACCGTGCACGCCAACGCGGAGTGTGAAACACAAGCGCTCCGCGTTCACTGCACTGTATACACATAAAAAGCAGGAAAAGTTATCTCGGCTGACGCATCGGCGAGCCACGGATAATGTCAGAGTGACCATCGCGCGCGTTTGCGGCGATTACCTCGTCAAACGATTGAAAAACATATACAGAGCTCGCAATTCATACAAGGGAAAGAGGAGGAAGGGCGGAACACGTGCGCGGCGAGAAGAGCATCCGACGAATGTCCCGGTGACGAATCGTACAGCCGCAGGAGCGAGGGGGGGGGGGGGGGGGGGGGGGGGGGGGGCCGGGGGGGGAACTCACGTGCGCCCTGCCCGCGAACCAGCGGCTCGTTTCCCTTCTTCCGGCAGCGCGGGGCTCCCTCCTAACTCGACCAAACGCGAGGAACGTGCGCTGCGTAATATCTTTGCGGGCCGAGAGGAGGAGAGGGCTGTACGAGCACACGATTTTCGAGATGTTATACTGCTCCCGAAAGGGTCGTTCGGCCTTTTTTTTCATGTTTTGGGGATTTCAGGAAACTCAGATGGTGATGCTCAAAGGACGGGTTGTTGTATGGAATCGTACGGACAAATGGATTTGCTGGATTAAGGAAGAGCGTAGTTTCTGTTCGCCGTCACGCTATTGGGGGTGATTTTTCGGTAAGTTCAAAAGAAAGATACTCCGCGCGGGTGTATCTTCAAGCAATGACCAAATCATCGATTTCGTTTCAAATTCGATATTATATCTCTCTAGAATATATTTATAAAAGAGCACCCGTCGACCCTACAATTGGCCGGCCCTTCTACAAATATACATCACACCCGAGCGCGGCATCGACGGATCATACTGTGTAATACACTCGCGCTAACGAGCTATTCACCGCGGCATCCATGTATATGTATATTATGGTACACGACCACAACTACCCGGTTTGGGAAAAAACAAGAAAAAAAAAAAAAAAAAAAAAAAAAAAAAACAACCAACGTAATCAAGTATGTATACCTATCGAGCCGAGAATCCACCGTCACCAGCACTGTCTAGACTTATTCACAGGAGACAAACATCAGCAGCGCGGCAGGGATGCAGGAGCACAAACATCCGGGCGGAAGCTGCAGCACAGTCGGGCCGGAAAATCGGGAAAAATGCCGCGACAGCAGCAGCTACTGTATATAGGCTACTGTAGTATACAGTGGGTATACAAGGTACAGGGCGAACGGGCGGAAGTGCAGGCATCTGTATAGAGGGAGGGAGCAAGGCTGTGCTGCATCAGGGGGGGGGGGGCAGGGCCGGCTCGGTGCAGCTCCGCATCCCCGGCGAGGAGCACCGTGTGCTCTATATATATATATATTGCGCCGTGGCTGCACGTACCACACACCCGGCACCATACGCTTGATGCGTATACCACATAATACGACATAATACGTATACTCCTATCATAACAAATAGATCTTTGGCACTCCTCTGTTTGTCTCGTTCGTTCATTCGTTCATTACCTCTATTATGATGACGACGTTGTATTAGCACCTTGTAATCAAAGTAGCAGTAGCAATCGTACATGATTATAGTACCAGTCCGAGAACATTCGATAGTTTTCATCCGATCTATCTTTGCGCGAGGTACTTTTAAGGCACCATCACAAGTTCTTCAGCTCCCTCACGATCGGTATATTTGCAAAGCGACCGACCGACCATACCGAACATTCAGTCGCAAGCCGCAGAGGGGCGGTAAAAACATGTGTTTACGCGCGCGAACGCAACAGCACGCAATTCTGGAGTTAGTACATAATATAAGTATTAGGCGACCGGTATGATACTATCGTTGCATACAGTATAACGTTCTTGTTTGGGACATTTTAACGTGTGTGATTTATACGATGTACGGTATACGCCCAGCACCACCACGAGAGCGCGCGCGCTAAAGGTTATACCGACCCGAGGAGGAGGACACAGAGAGGACGGGACAAAGAGGCGGTTCGGAGCGGATGGGACAGTTGGTATTACGCGCGTCCTGGTACAACGAACAATGTTAAGAAGTTGTTTATTTATTTCATTTGACACGGAGCTTCGTCAAGGGACGACCAATAGAGCGAATTAAATTTGTTAAAGAACTATCTGGCGGGTTGGTGGTAACATATAGAATAGAACGACGAATAGTGTTCACCGAGGCAGAGCAACGAAGTTTGCGGAGGTGACGATAACGATGATAGAGGCGTGACCAAAAGACAAGGTATCAACTCACGGATCTACGTATTATATTATAATAATGTGCGTTTGTACCTGCCAGCCGTGCGCGATAATGTTTTAATGAATGGCAGCAACCGATGCGAGCGGCTCCTCTGCGAACGGGGGTGATGCCGCGGTGCGGCGCGGCTGTGCAGGCTGTGCTCTTTATATGTATACACGCGCACACTTTTACCGGTAAGTAAGTTATATATGCGGTGTATAAACGTATGAGAGAGTAACGACAATATAGACACCCTCGTGATTTTTCATACGCGTAAATACTATTGTCCGTGTATTATCGATGTAAATGACACGATGCATAAAGTACAGCAGGTAAAACACCACGCATCATAGTACACTCACGAGGTATATATACAAAGAATTCATAATGGGCGCAATGAGGTTCGGAGCAGTTTGTATATTTTATCATCGGCGTGACGCGTACGAGTATATACAACAACAACAAGAACAATAATAATGCAGTGCGCGAGCCGCAGGTATATGTATACAAGTATTTCAAGACGCGGCAGCGACAACGAAGATGCTATTAAGACACTTGCACGTGCAACGGACGGCGGGCAAGCGTTCACTAGCTGCGCAGTAGTCGGAGGGGCCACGCCGCGGTGCTCTCCGCTCCGGGCCGCTGCTGCTAGCTGCTCCTCTCCTTCTCTCTCTCTCTCTCTCTCTCTCTCTCTCTCTCTCTCTCTTTCCCTGCTACCGCTGCTGGGCCGCTCTCTGCGCCGACTCCGGATCAGATTGCTGTACATATATATATACGCTCGAGAGTGTATATGTATATACGTACAGATTCGCGCGAGCCACACTATTTTTTGTATATAGGTATACATACGTGGCGGAGGTGCGAGCGAGAGGCAGGGGAGGCACGTGCTGTTCAGTGCCCGCGAGAGGGATAAGGAAGGCGAGATCGTGTGCATAGTCGTACTTATAGTGGTATTGTATACCTATAAGTCTGACTCCGAACGGAGCTATGCTTATTATATACTTATACGTTGTGGAGGAGAGAGACGATGGCGACGAGCGCGGGCCGGTGTGTACAGAAAACGGTGGAGGAATCGTAGATATGTAAGGTGTACCTTATGTAGGCAAGCGCGAACCCAGGGCCGCCACCGTCCTCCTTTTTACCCCTCCGTCCGGTTGCTGGGTGTGATGGCGCTTATACACTTTGTGTACCCGCTACCGATCCTCCTCTCTCTCTCTCTCTCGTATCTTGAGCAACCGATGCGTATCACGTCCGCGGTGGCGAGCCTATTTTTATTTGCGTAACTGCGTGCCAATGCTGCTCTGTTTTGCGCGACCAATGGATTATCTGGTGCGGTGCTCGAGAGGGGGGAGGGGGGTGTAACGCACTGATGTATGGAAGACAGGGATGTAATTGTGTGGTAATTTTTTTTAGGAGTCGTCGGGAGCGGTCGTCCGGTATAGTGATGGAAAGACGCGGAAAAGGTGCGTTAGAGAGGTACCACGCAGGATTGAAGGTGAAACGGATGATATGCACAGCTATATAACGATGACAAGACAAAAAATGTACGAAAACACGAACGAGCCAATCTGAGAAGTTGTTTCCTCTAAAACGTCATGGATGTGAAACAACTTTTTTCTTTTTTTTTCATCCATGTATTGCTCCTAAGGTATGTTTTCGTACTGAATCCACTGTATGACGTCATACTTATATTTTTAGTACCGTATGCGAAATGCTTGTGTTATAACTAAGCATAAGTGCACGGCTGTTCTTGTGGCGCGTGTAACTATGTGAATCAGTGACAAAAATAATAATAATAAAATTTAAAAAATAACAAAAAAGTGGCAAGCAAGGTTACAAACGAATCTCTTACTATTTGAAGATTTTGTGCGTCATTGTATGGTAAGAGGCCTGGAAAGGCATATGTGTTTAGAATTTCATAAGTAAGTATACACACATTTGCTAACACGATGAAGCTCCAGATTTGAAGTTTAGTAATTCCTAAGTATGACCACTAGCCTATCTCTGTAGCTACCACCTGATCTACGGGGTCGAACCGACTAAACTGATTATCTAATACCCTATTAACCATTTTCTACAAGATATGTATAATAACTATAGTGTGTCTTCCGCTGTTTGATTTTTCGGGGGTTCGATTAACTGTCTCTCTTGCGCTGCGAACAACGTGAGCGGGAGGTGTGCAGGAGTTAGTCCTGATGTTTATACGTAGACACCCGGTCAGGACTCAGGCAATACACCGATTAGTTGTAAGTACCCCC
>JAPYYV010026599.1:0-11530 GCA_030522625.1 Copidosoma aretas
CATTAGGTCCGTTTGATAGATTATAAAAATACATCAGACACGTATTTTTTCATTTTTCATATAAACACAAACTGACGAAGATAGAGCGCGTTACAGTTACGCATAACATCCTAAAAACATACGATGTATGCACTCTTAATGTATTATTATGACGTATTTCACCTCCACTCCTAAACTTTGCATCGCTCTATCTTCGTCATTAGTTGCTTGTATGAAAAAAGAAAAAAAGAATGTACAATATTTTTTGATAATCTACATGACAGACCAAACGGAATTTTTAATACAAGGTTCTTATTAGTTGGCCAACAAAAAATGTTTTACTATAAAGAGACTTTTTTTTATTGTTCTTTCGCGAGCGTTGTAATGTAAGTAAAATCCAACTGAAAGCAAGAGAATTTTTTCGCTTTTTAGTTGCACATTTTAAATGTATATGTATATGCAAAATATTAAAAATATTTAAGATTGTACGTTGTTTATAAATGTAGTATGCAAGAATAAATCAATTTCTGAAAGAAATACAAATGTTAAAATGTTTTAAGCCTAAAGAAACAGTTCTTACTTGTGAATGAAACTAATAGCAATCCATTTGTAAATTGAAACTGGAATCATCGTTAGTGAAAAAAAATGTCAGTTATTGAAGTGGAGTTTCTGTATCGTATCATATATACATTAGTATTGACAATGTACAACACAGGCTTTGACTGCGCAACAATAGATGCAAGCATTTGCTTGTATGTCGTTGTTTAGAACCGATTGCCCTATGCCTCTCGTATACATGTAAAACAGTTTCGAACTTGCAATATCAGTACCATGAGCCAGTTACGAGTATTAAATTGCGATCTACTGTTCCACCTAAAATATTTATTAATATACATGTAAATTTGTGGCGTTTTTTTTGGGACAGGTAATTGTGGAATTCTGAAGGTAGAAAGTTAAAAAAATAAATATTGATATTGAAAACATTACCTTAGCAGCAGCATCTTTATTAGTTTTTACGACCTCTTCTTACTTGCTGGAAAATACTGTACTGTATTCAACACAGAACTAAAGCATTTCTGTGAACTTGACCTTATCAGCATACTGAGAAAAGACCTACACCGGACCTTAACTGTACAGTATGCTTATTTAACAATAGTCCTCTAAAATCGGTGCTTTATCAAAGCACATGATTCTAGTTAGATGAGTCCACAATTCAGATCAAAATTTAGAAGACACTCACATTAGAAACAAGCCGACTACTCTGTGGTTTTTTTGTCTCTTTACTGACCTGTATAATGAGGGATGTACTTGTATAATACTTCTGCTGATCCTTGTCAGTTTGTACTAAGAACAAGCAAGCAATCAACTTTAATTCGTGTATGACCAAATGGGTCAAATCTTTATTTCCAGCATGCCTTTTGCAGCCAAAACCATCAGACCAGACATATTTTGTGGCTTGATTCCAATCGACTGATAGAGCAGTGTCTTCTGCATCGTTGCATTCCTGGAACATGTAGGCCATTGATGCCATAGTACAGACAACGTATGCTTTGTCCGTCTCAGCATCGACCAATTAGTGCAGTGCAATTTTGTCAGCCTCATAGTATTTTTAAATTGCTAAGCTACGGAAAAATTTGTATAAAGCATCAACTTATAAATTTTAATTTTATGTGAAAAAACTAAAAAAAATTTCACCCCTGACCTATGATGAAGCTAACTGACAATGAGACGCTACACTGGCACTCTTGATGGACAAACGAATTCTCACAGCTTGTTTGCCATTCCTTAAATGTACAATCACGCGTGCTAAATTTATACTTAATTGGTCCTTCTGTCTTTTGTAAGTTACATATTTAAAAACTTCTAAAAATTTCTTAAATGACGGTTTGTATAGCCTTCGACGTTCCAATATTATTCCATAAGCATTCAAACCAAAGATCGTGACGACAGGTAACTGGATAAAACCTTTAGACAACTGATTTACAAAAACGTCCAACATTACAGCTTTATGTCCATTGAACCTGTCTGCCAATTTATGTCGTCAAATTCTACCGTTACCATGTACATGTTCTCGATAACGTCCAAACGTTCGGATCTATTACCGTTTTGATGACCCAACGAGTATAACTAGTGTCCGCTTCCTGTTGGTAGCTGACTTGGGTGGCGTGACGAGACAGATCAAATACAGCTGTCTTAGATACCTTTACAGCGATGAAACTGTGACTAATGCAGCAGTTCACGTGAGCCCAATCTAGTGTTTGATCCCACGAAAACGCTTCATTGGCTCGACATGTATCTTGAAAACTTGATCGGGTTGGTTAAATTAAAAGTACTCAATAGAATCGGAAGGTTAAAAATTTTTTTTTCATACCTAAGAGCAAGTATAATGAGCCAAGATTTGTCCAAGCCATGGCACTGTTAGATTGCTTTTCCCATGCCAACACTAAACTGTGCTGCGCCAGAAAACAGTTTTAAACTAGAAACCAATTGTAAGGATCAAGCTTGACTGCTAAACTTTTTTTGACGACTTCCTTGGAGTCCAACATCTTGTCCGTATCGAGCTAGGCGAGACAGCAGCATGCCAGGTTGTGCAACGAAAGAGACGAATTATTTGAAATTCTAAATGCTCTGCAGTTGTATCTGTAAAAAGATGGTTTGATTCTTAACATTCACTTTTTTGAAAAAAAAATCTAACGTTCTAAAATAACCTTATCGCCAACAATAATGTACTCAACCATTTACTATCATCTTGTAACCTTGTGCACAGCGTCTTTAAAATCGTCTCGTGCTCGAGCAAAGAGCTGAGTGGCCGCGTTCTCTTATCCAAGCTCGTCACAGCACTCCGTTACGCCCTTCGATGCGGCAACATTGGTCTTGTTCTCCTACATGATATTCTCAAAACCTGCTGTGGCAAAAGCAAATGGACCAACTAACTCTGAAATGAATTATTATCTTATAGGATTACAAATTTAGCGAGAGAAGTAAAAAAATAATATAGCAGCTTCATGTTTGATAGTCTAATCATCGAGTTGATGGGACTCTGAGTTCAATTGCCAAGCTCGTTCGTATGATACAAGAGCGTATAAGTACGACTAAGGGAACTCCGAGCAAGGCACTCCCAGCTGTTACTGAAAATTCAAGATTTTATTGAGACCGATACGTTTTTTGGCATTGTTAGCTAAATTTTTTTGTAGCTTTTATACCTGTCACTTGGATCTAACTTGACATTTTTTCTCAAAGTCTATCACACTTGGGATGGATCATTGCTGTAAAGATACTGTAGTCCGAGTTGAATTGATGCTGACTTTGGTCCTCTACTGTGATTCGTTGATTCAGTGAGAAATCCAAAGTTGGCCTCCTGAAATAAAGTCAAAGAGAAATTCAAGAATCCGACTAGAATTTTTATACTATGTTATTTACTGTACGGAGAAAAAGAAACAGACTTACGAATTTTTTTCAAAGCCTGTATACCAGTCTCAAACCAATACCTGCTTAATTCAAGTTTAAATTTATCTACAAAGTTTTCTGATGGCGTTTCCTGCATTGTTCGTAATCTTTTCTCTCAATCTCCTAATCTTTTCAATGTAATAAGTATACGAATTATATTCTTTGACAAGAGCTATTTCAAACATTAACTTAAAGATGACCACAATTGTAGAATTCACTGTCGTGGAAGATAGTTGAGACAAGCAGGGATAATCAGTTCCAGTAGTCAGTTTTACAGCAGCAGCAGCAGCAGCAGCAGCCACAGGAGAATAGTTATGGGGATAGTAAGCAGGAGCGAAGATATAAGAAAAGGAACCTGTAGGTAAGTCGCAGTTTATGTTGACGTTTTAGTCAGCGGTGTCAACACAAACGATGAACGATCTCTTTATAAAATGGACAAAATTTGCAAGGTATACAATATTTTTTAGGATCTAAAATAATATTGCTTTTGAGCTTCTTATCAAGCTTGCTCTCTACTTATGTCTGTCTGGTCTCTATTAACAAAAAAAAAAAGATGCCCTTATGCTATTTTTTTTAAAGTTTTGCTGTAGATATTAACTTGGACAACGATCGAATACAAACATGTAGTCTACTTTTTCTGTCTGTATAGCAATAAATTTTCATGATGATAAGGCTAATAAAAGTGAATATTGATTTTGGTGGTTTAATTTAAAAAAGGAAATTGATGATCTCATGTATTTTACTAGTTCCTACATCTATCCAGATCTCATCCAGGTGAATCAAGGTATAGATAGGATTTTTTTTTAGTAAATGAAGTGTGATCGGTTTTGACAGCTAGTTCAAGACACTACTTATAGTCACACTTACTTAATACTAGACATATTTATAAAAGTCTTCGAAATTTCAGACTCCAAATATGGCTAGCTGTCTGACGGTGCCGGTAAAAAGGGCAAAAAGGCACTTTAGCAACTGCTCGACAGGAAACTTTGATTTTGTTGGCTCTGTTTCTGGATAAACAATGGTAAGAAGGTATTTAATCCATGACTTGAGCCATATATCTTCGAATTTTTTTTCTAAAACAGAGAAAACAATTCCAAATTTTCTGTAGAAAAGTGCACCAGGGACTTGAAACAATAATTAATCAAAAACTGGCTGACCCAAAACGTTTAGGTTGGAATTTCACTCATGATGCAATAATTTTTACAGGTGCACAAGGCGTCTTTTTAGTATCCGCAGAACACAAACAGTAACGAGCACAAAAGGTTCTACAACTTTTACATAGATGTTCGATGTTGAACTTAAAGTTTTTCAACAACATTAGAGTGCTACCTATGGACTTACTTCGAAAGCACAATGACGTGTATCGGGTTAATGGGCAAGCAAGTCGAAGGTATTTAGGTATTTAACAGTTGTTTGTATCATTATATAACCAATGACTGATTTTAGTGAATTTTTCTGATTACGAAAACTTGTTATTGCTGTAAAAGTTTACTTTTGATGTGCAAATGTATGTTCATGAAAATTGAGATTTAAAATCTATTTGAAAGCATTTTTTTTTTCAAAAACTTAAAAAACTTGTTCATATCACAGAGAACAGTCATTTTTTTCAATATTTTTAATGTAATCTGCCAGTGAAGCCTTTTTATTTGTATGTATACAGAAACTGTACCTACAAACAGAATACATGGATACCTTCCTTTTAGCTTGTCTGTCTATAAATCTGCTCTGTACTAACACTTTAGTCTTTAAACTTTCATTTCTTACAGGTATATTCTTATATACTCGTACATGTCCTTTTGAATCCATAATAGGTCAATTCGTGCCACTAAAATATTATTTAAAATCTGTCAGCAAAACATTAAATTTTTAATAATATTTATCAAATATATTTAACATTAAATTTATAATTAGTATGTTCCATATTTTTAATCAAACTTAGGATTTTTTTTTTTTTAAACGTACGAATGTTCGTTATGGGTAGTTGATATTACTTTGTTTAGATATGTATTTATACCATCACCGTAAATTTGATGACAAATGTCATTACTTTTCTATTTTTCAGGAATTTTGAATGATTTTATTATACCATTTCCGATTTTTAATAATGTTGATGAAAACTCTTCATTTACAGAACGCATATTATTTTTTGATTTTAAAACATTGAATTTTTTCCAAATAGACAAATACTTTATAGTTTCTCTAACAATAGACCTTCTATAACCGTCTTTTATCACTGGGAGTATCTGTCTGAAATCACCACCTAAAATCAATAATTTACCACTAAATGGTAAAGTATTATTACATAAATCTTGAAATGTTTTATCTACAATTTCCAACGCTTTTTTAGGAATCATTGATGCTTCGTCCCAAATGATACCGCCTGTTTTTCAACCTTTCATAAAAAAAAATATGTATCCTAATGTGGACATTTTCAACGTATTTAAAACGTTGCTACGACGTTTATACAACTGTTACACAAAAGGTATGAACGTTGGAAAGACAACGGTAATACAACGTTTTTAAACGTAGAGGTAAAATATAGAGTTTAATGTTGTGGAGAATATATGTTGAGGTGATAAAATAAAAAAAGAGAGACTAAAACGCTTACACCAAAGAGTTGCAGTTCTGATTTATATGTTATTTCGCTAAAAAAGTTGTAAAAAGTACTTTACTGAAAAACACCTTCAAAAAACATGAAGTGAAAAGTCAAAAAAAAAAAATAACACTATTATTTGATGCTACTCAGAATATCGAGGGAGGGCGAGGGGGAGTTGGTGACTGAATACGGTCAATTCAACTATATAATATAAGATACTGAAAAACACCTTCGAAAAATATGAAGTCAATAAATGATAATAACACTATTATTTGATAGGTCTCCTGGACTTGCCGGAGGGGGGACCAGAGGGTGGGCCAGAGAAGGGACCGGAGGGGGGGCTACTTAGAATATTAAGAGGGACGAGTAGGAAAAGGGGGGGGGGGCTGCTATTTTGTAGGGTATTTTTTATCACGTGAAATTAACGGAGAAATATTGAGAATTTTCCTGATTTTGAGGGGGGGGGGGTCTCAATAATATTAAGGGGGGGGGCGAGGGGGGTTAGCGACTGAATCCGGTCAATACAACTATATAATATAAGATGTATATATTAGTACAATGAAGAAAACAAAGTTCTAACAAACGATGTCTCATTCAATGCCAAGCATGGTCAACACTGCTAAGCGGCAGACACGGTTGTTATTGATCTAACTGGTACAGGTTAATCATATATTATTTCTTATGTCCAGTTCTAATGACGTTTATGTATAACACTTTTATATTTTGTTGTGCTTATGGTGATAATTGTCTTAGGAAAAACTCTTCATAACTTACACTTTCAGGAGGAGTTAAAATTGTTATTACCACTCTAGGAAGACCTAATGATCTAGACAAAGTGGAAATTTAGATGTTAAACGTGTATTTTACTTAGGATGAAACTGATCGTATGCTGGCCATGGGCTTCAAGGTACAAATCAAGAAAACTTTGTTTGATGTCCGTTCTGATAGTCAATCTGCGTAAGTACAACATAAATTTCTCGTATAATTGATGATCTTATGAACAATTTCAGTAAAAATAAAGAAAATGTATTTTCACTAGCTACAACATAGTGTGACTTTGTCCCCTCCAACGATAAGCTACATCGTACATGAAGAATCATGCTACAGATTGTGTTAGATCAATCGATTCGACAGCTGTACATTTAGTCACACAAAAGATTTACATTGCTGATAAGAGCATATAACAAATATGGTGTAATTAACTACTCGTTTTTCGTCTTTTATGTATTCAATAATGACGCAAGTACACAAAGTGGTAATTGGATCATGACTTTATTTGCACAACAACATTAATGCCGATATTTCAACGTCCTGCTGGCGTCATCCTCAGGGCAACTAACAATGCAAGTGTTAGGATAGCACTTGACATTGCAAACGGAGCAAAAACTAATAATACATAATGATCAATATGAACAAGCTGCTATTTAATAAAAATTTGTTCATATTGATCATTATGTATTAATAGTTTTGGCTCCGTTTGCAATGTCAAGTGCTATCCTAACACTTGCATTGTTAGTTGCCCTGAGGATGACGTCAGCAGGACGTTGAAATATCGGCATTAATGTTGTTGTGTAAATAAAGTCATGCTCCAATTACCACTTTTTGTACTTGCGTCATTATTGATTTTTGACTATGGAGCAAGTGTTTGGATGTTTTACCTTTTACATTTTTATGTATTCACCTATTGCTGGTTTATTTAATTTGTATTTATTTAGTTATAGGAGTTCATTCAATATATGTCTCCAGATAAAAAAGCCATTATAGTTTTTCGAAAACTAAATTCATAGTTGACGACCTAGAAAATGATTTGGCTTTTTCTGGCATGAGATGCCGGAGCCAGAGTATTCATGAAGATCATGATCAGTCTGACGGAGAACAAGGTATAGAAGACACTAAAAATAGTGATGTTTAAGTAACTTTTTCCACTGATGTAGCAAGTCAATTGAGATTATATATGAAGAATCTTTTCTGTACAATAGACTTCTAGTAAATAGTAATGTATCATTTGTGCTTATAAGATTGAAAGATTTTCACTTTCTCATTGAAGGTATCATTGCCAAAGTACAGTCTCAGTTGACTATCATGATTGGACTTGTTTGGAGAGTTTGTAGTCAGTGAGGCATACTTCTGCTATACTTTATATAAGTACTTTAGTAATATGTCGTCTAGCTGTGAGATTATGTTTGTTATAGTATTATAAGTTCTTAATGCTCCCAAAATTCTCAAACACATGACTATGGTATTATATTTTTACTGCGGGCTAAGGCAGTTAAAATGTAAAATGTGGGATCCAGTACACAAGACCCAAGAACATTCTGAAGTATAACACAACATTCTTGAATAAGCTGATCTGCATTGCATCGTAGGGTCGAAGCGCAAGGCCAGGGACTTCAACCGAAAATGGTACTCAGTCAAGGTGTTCATCAACTCATTGATACAATTATTTTACAAGCTTTTGTAGTATTTCTAAAAAATCAGAGCTATACGTATGTGCAGGAATAGTTTCTTTTCCTTTAATACGTACAGGGAATGACATGGCAATATAGTTTTATGACAGGTAAATAACCTTAAAGTTATTGCAAATTATACGTAATACTAAAGATTTTTAAAATTCAATCGTATATCATGTTTGAGATTTCAAAATCTGATGGTTTGCATCGCTTGCATTGCTTGTGACCTAGTTAACATTGTGTCAGTAGACCTGATACGAATATGTTGGATCTCTTTACCAGTTGAGACTCACCAACTTAATCATATCTGCATATTCTTAAAAAAACAATTAATAAGAATTACCTCGTTCCGTGATCTAACATCGTTGCATTTGGCCCACTGATATAATTGCAACTACGTTACAAAAAATGCACTACTAATGAATTTAAAAGTCTCAGTTATTTTCAGATTTGGAAATATCAAACATGATGGTATACGTATAACATAAGACATATTTAGGAATTTAATATATTTTACAGGAACCTAAATGTTATTTAATCACCAAATTACATTGCCTTGTTATACTGAATATATGTAAAAAAAATTACGAGGTAACTTGCTAATATGTTGGTTAGCGAGTTGTTTTGCACATTATGCGAATCAACTGTTTCGATGGAAGCTGACCAAATGAGGGATATTATTAATGTCGGACTGAGTATTATTTAATTAAATCGTATGTTACAAGAATGTGCAAATAGAAACTCGTGATGCAATTCATAATGAATACAAAATCTGTATAAAAAATAGGAAATTCTAAAGTACTTAGGCTTCAATAGAAAGATACCATTTCTGCGCATACGTACAGCTATGAATTAAGAGGAAGACTTAGGTAGTATGCCAAAAAATTGTATCGATGAAAACAAAAACACTTCATAGTAGAGTCTACATAGAAAAAACTTATAAAAGGCAATGGCAGGAAATACTATCATACATTATGAAGTTCAATTTTGAAGATTAGATAGTACTGTGATATGGCTATATTTATAAAAAATGAACACAAATGAGTCTTTTAATTTGATTGTTTTAAGGATATTTTTTAACAATATAAATGTTCCAGAACCAACTACTTTAAAGTCATTTTAAATAGCAATTTATCACTAACTTTTCTCATGTTCCAGTAGCACACTACAATACTACACTGCGCAAACCTTTAAATTGGGAATATATAACATATCATCGTAAAACATCCAGCGTCTAATCTCATCAGAGAGATATCATGCACAAAAATTAAGACAGTTAAAGATGCGAAACTGTATGTCTACTACAACATACAATTAAGTGTCTATTAAGAGACGAAACTTTTAAATGTCTATATAAAAGACAAAATCGTTTATGTCTGTTTATATAATGTCCATTTATGTACAGAATTAAATGCTTATTTTTAAGACAAAATTTGATGTCATTCATAAGAAAAAATCAAATATTTAGACTGAAAATATGGCAAAACTGACATTCTTTGTAAAACAAAATGATTATATAGACAGTCATAACATAAAGTTGTAGTAATCTTGGCTTAATCATCATTAAAATGCCATTAATACAGGTTTGGAAGATTGTTAAAAATACAACTACAATAACTATACTAATACGTAGCGAAGTATAAAGTTGTGAAAGTGGGTTGTTAGAATCACACTAACGCCATCTGTTATGACTTGCCGGACATAAGACTCAGATATCTGCTGTCTGAAAGGTTAGCTACTGACTATATTTTTGCTATATCAGGTTGGCAACACTTCGCGCTAAATATATCAAGTCCCTTCAACAGTCCGACGTCCACTTGAAGTAAATAATAATTCACTTTGTAAGGTGTAATCTGGTGTCAAGATACTTCCATTACATCTAGTAATTGTGACTGACCAAAATCTTGAACTACCCGTCAAAACTGATCACACTTCATTTAGTGAGAAAAAACTTCTATATACCTGGGTCCAACTAGACGAGATCGGAAAAGATGTAAGAACAAATATTACGTATAATTAGTCAATTATAGTAGCCCAAACTCATCGAAAAATGATGTTTCAGTGGTCCTTTAATTTAATAAAGGCACTATAAACATTGGGAATATTATCATTAAGAAAATTGGTGACAAGCTTGGAAAATGTATAAGTCATGCAATTTACAGCTGACACAATAATGCAGATAGGATATCCCGTATTGTGGACTATGATGAAACCGTAACACTTCGACGATGTTATCTTGTTAATGTCCGCCAGTCTTCAATTAGTCTAGATGTCATAAGTTTTTTTACTAATACGAATAAAGAAAATATTATTAAAGTAATTAAAACAAATTAAAAATATTTATATACCAAATTAATTTGTCCGTCCATGAGTTTTGTAAAGTCATTAGCCTGATTTTAAAATCAATATATTTTCAATTTAATAACTAACATTATCATGAAGATTTTGGGTCGGCTATGGTAGCCTGGTCAGTTCGGGTTTGTGCGACTTGCCAATAAGGATTTTACAGGAAAGTTAAATAAGTGAGCTTGACATTGTTGTGCCCCTTTACGTACGATATATCGACAATATATTGTCATGTGTTCCTACTACACGCAATAATAAAATATTGAAAACCTTGAATAGTGTTAATAAATATTTACAATTTCCTGTAGAAATTCCGAACAATAAAGTAATTAGCTTCTTACTTTTGGATCTTATTATTCGGGAAAACAATTTAATAATGACTAATTGGTACACCAAACCTACTAACTCAAAACATTACATAAATTCTCACTTCCAACACCCTATGAGACGAAAAAATGCAATAGTCTATACCTAAGTTGATTAAAGTATATAATTATTCTACAGAAAATTTCACATAGAAAACCTGAAAAACGCAAATAAAAAATTATTAGTGAATAATCATCCTCTGAAAATTATTGTAAAATATACAAAACAACGGTTAAATAAAATTAAAAATAAGTTCAACTATAGTAAATAAAGGCCGGATGTGGAGTGCATATCTTTATTGATAACATGACAATCGTCGACGTTTCGCTGTTCACAGACAGCCTTG
>JAPYYV010026605.1:0-14584 GCA_030522625.1 Copidosoma aretas
GACGCCCGCCCCCCCCCCCCTCCTCCCCTTACCCCTCCACGATCGCCGCTAATCGGGCTCGAATTGCGGCTCGCCGGGATCGCGCGGAAATCCCCGGCAATTCGGTAAAATTATCGCCCCCCCCCCCCCCTTTGTGCGAATAAACGAGCCGGGCGCGTGTGTCCGCCCAACGTATTCGTACTAGGGGAAACGTAAGGCAGTCGAACGGACGGGGGGGACGGACAGCGGAATCGACCGTGGACTGGGCGCCGCGCGATCTCCTCGTTGCGTCGCTTCGCGCACGCCCGGCTGGCTTTCGTCCCTCGGGAATCGGGCCAACCAGCCAAACGGACCGTTGTCGCCCCTCGCGTGTGCTCCGCCGCCGCCGCCGCCGCGGCCTCTGAGTAATTCACACCGATTCCCCTGGCGAGACCTGCTGTGCCGCCGCCGGTATTTGCACGAGCTGTCCGTGAGGCTCCGTCTCGTTTCTTTTCGTCCCCGGCCGCGAGTCACGCCTGATGAATTTTAACTCGGGCTGTTTTTTTCTTCTTCCAGGCCTCGGTCCGTTGATGGCGCGACCGCTCGATGGAAACGAACGGCGCGTCGGGCGGTTTACTTGTAATGAACCGCATACGATTCCGCTTTTTTTTCCATCATCGTTTGGCGAAAACTATCCTTCCGTTGTGTATTTTCGACCAACGCTTTTTCATTGAAACAGATAGAGAGTACCTGGCTCGGAAGAAAAGAAAAATAGGGGGGGGGCAGCGCTCTGTTCCTTCTTCGTCTAATTCTATTGGACAGTTAGGGGACGGCCGACGGTGATCCGGCAGCTGCTCGCTCTGAATACGGGATACGTCCCGGAAGTTCCCCGTGCGTATGTGTACGCGCGATAAGCGTGTGTGGGTGGATTTCCAGGATCTTGGGGTATTATTTATCTTCTCCCCCCGTTCTCTGATTAAATATCGGGGCGGATTTGATTCCCGATACGACGGCATCTCCCGTTTATCTCTCGTGTCAAAGTCTTCCCCGGCCCGCGAGGAAGACGACCATCCCGGCGAAATCCACCCTCTACGCTCGTGCGCGTCCGTCCGCTTGGATTTTCCTTTTTTTTTTTTTTTTCTCCAGACCAGCGGAACAAACATATTTTTCACGCACGTGCGCGCACTATGTCCCCATTCGTGTATCACGGCGATAGGCTACTCGTATGATATACACGTATACACGAAACCTCGTATAATTTGTTTCGAGAGCTGACCCTTGATATATTGCGCGGTATCTTCGTGTTTGTTTGTACCGTACCCTCTTCCATTCGTTTACCATAAATTCCGCGGATGAGCGTACCGTATCTGAGATTACGTGTACACCTCTGGTATACCTGCATTTGTACACCATCAACATTCTCTCCATAAGCTCACATTTGCCATTTAAAAATAGGTACTTTTTTTGAGAGCGAATTTTTCACGTCCCTCCGAGTGAAAGTCGTAAATCTCCGGCGACCCTCTGTGAAACAAAAATCTAGACGACTCGCGGATCGTATAGCTTTTGAACCCGCGCAATTTTCTGGTAATAATAAAATTGCAAATGAATCCATATTATCCACATTATACGCAGCGCAGAACAGCATATTTATATTTCGTATTTTTCCCCCATATGAACGCGTGTACACATATAACGCAAGGTAAGTACCGCCGACAGTGCCACTTAGGGATATATTTATCAGTTTCCTTTCTTTTTTCCTGAAATATTGAGACAATATGCGCTGTAATTAGCAACTGATTAGTGTTTAAAAATAAATGATGCTAATTAGCTGTGTAGTTTGTCCACAGTTATACTCCTCTTTCGCACGGTTTCGCCGCACGTCCAATATTGTTGAGCTTCTGATATTTTTCATGTTTTCCGGACGAAAATAAACGCGTCTATTGAACGAGTGGAAAAAGTTGCAGAGAATAAACCTCGACACTGTAAAGTTCAAAAGCGATTGATTGAAAAAAAAAAAACCCTAAATTTACCGTAGAATTCAATGTACTATTTATTATAATACGCGTCGTACCGATAAAGCCCGCGGAGGAGAATCTGTGTGCATACGTCCCTCTGAAGGGAAAAGGCAGCAGCAGGTACCAGATACCTATAAGTACATAATATATAAGGGCACGAGCAATACGGAGGGCAATAAAGTCAGAATCTCCGCGAGCACACAGGGACACAGGTGCACTTGTGAAGTATCCGGCGGGCCGGGGATGCGGCTGCTCTACGGCTGCTGTTGCTTCTCTTTATGCCCCGCATAACCGCGATACGCTCCTTTGCCCCCCCCCCCCCCCCCCCCCCCCCCCCCCCCCTCCCTCCCCGGCCTTCCCCCCCCCCAACCCCGCCCCCCGGGCCCCGTCCACCCCCGCAAAGGGGCACGGAAGCAGCCTCCCGCGAGGGAGATATACATCTTTGGAAAGTTGAAGGAAGTCAGTCAGTCGGGGGAGTAAAATGCGAGATGTAGATCTGGTTGGAAGTGGGTTGTGCGCGGATACGGGGATTAGGGACAGATGGGCTGGTATGTATACCCAGAGCTGGGCAGTATTTCAGACATTTCGAGTATACTATTCAGTGCTCTATTCGTATGCGAATTATGATTGAAGTCATTCGGGCGCTTCACCATTATGTGCAGAATACATCATACTTCGTATTCTATTTCGGAGTAACGTTTCCTTTTTTTCCCGTTAAATTTATTCGAATAAAAACGATTTCAAATTAAAAGATATGAAATTACAATTTGGAAGTTCAAATATTTAATTTAATTCAATTTATTCGATGTGATTTTATCGAACACAATAGTGTACTTGAACTACATTTCAAATTTTTTTATTGTAATATTGTATTTGCGATAAAATATGATTGAAATACTCTTGAAATTGTACTCTCCAACAATCTGAGGGATTTGTTTTATTCTTATTAGTTTTTTGAAATACACATGAAAGCATAACACGTTCTGAATACTTTGCAACTTGACAACCCACCTCCAGCAGCCATTCCATTATATTCGCGAAGAATTCAAATTTCCACTCGTTGTGCCTTGGCGAATGCACGCGCGACAAGACCCGAGCGTTATTCTCGTTTTCCGCAAAAAAACCAAAAAAAAAGCACAGAATCGCATCAAAGACAAAGAAAGCACCGCGAAAGGACCGGCGCAAATATTTTTCCTCTCCCTTTGGCCGAAACCGAGGAAGCGAACGGGGGGGGAGGGGGGGACAAAAAAACGTCCGAGCAGCGGGAGAGGGAGAAAGACGAGCTTGGGGGGCGGGGAAAAACAGAAACATCCCGGAGAGCTCTCCCCGGCCGTCTCTTCGGAGGAAACACAGCACACGGCAGGCTCGCTCAAAAATGGACGGGATATCCCGAAGGCTGAGCAGCTCGCGCGCCGGGGTTGGATGTATTTTGATGTTGTCTGTAACTATACTTGCGCGCGTTGTACCCCTCGCGTCGCGGCAGCGTCGCAGAGGGCGAGCAGCAGATTAAGAGGAGTATAGAAATCGCGCGGCCCCCTCACTATACTCTGTACAACCCATCAGCCCTCGACTCTGCGCACAATAGGCAGGCGCGGGGGGGGGGGGGTACTACTTTTTTAATATTGCAGCCGATATTGCGAGATTCCTCGTTTTCGATATTCCGCGCGCAAACGGAAATGAGACTGCAACCTTTGACGTATACATACGTACACGCGCGTGACGCGAGAGTACGAAAAAAAAAGGAGGAGAAAAGAAAAGGATCGCGCGCGCTCGGAGAGTCGCGTGGGGCGAGAGGAGGACTGTGTAACGGGAAGCCCGGGCGCAGCGACGTCGTTAAAAACTTTGTCGACCCGAGAACCCATAACACGTATACACGCACCGGCAGTCGTCTTTCCGCGATGCTACGGCAGATCAAAGTTTTAATTTCCCGTAAACGTATCTCCCGCGGTGTTGCAACAGCCGAGACGACCGACCGTACCTACTATCCGAGCCTCGAGGGCTCCGTCGAAACGAACAGTCCCCGTACCTTAACCTCGTGTATACGCTCGTGGAAAAATAGGGCGCGTTATTAGATTCCACTCGATTCGAAGCGAGAGCGAACTCCTGCTTCGGCGCCACCTCCTATACATTATATATACAGGATGGATATACCCAAGCGGGAAACAACGCCGCTGAGCTGTAAGACGGACAATTTTTTCCACGACGAAAACTCGGGCAAACCTCCGCGGGGCGAGTGGCTCGAGCGCAGAAGAAGAAGAAGAAGAAGAGTAAGATTCGAACGAAAAGCAAGAACGTCCCCCCGGGCCCCTCGACGAGCGCCCTCTCATCATTCCCGTGTCTCTCTTTCACTCCGGGGCACCATGGTCATCCCTCGCATTGCGCCCCGGACCGTTTGCCCGGGGAAAAAGTTGAGACGGGGAACAATGACAAAAGTATAGCGCGCCGGCGAAAGGGCCCGAGGTGTGTGTGTACCTTTGCAGCGGCAAGAGCTACTCCTCCTCCTCCCCCGGGGCCAATCTTGATAAATATTTACGACCCCGGCGCATGTACCGTATCATCATCTCGAGTGCTCTGCTATACGCGAGCGCGTGCGTTCGCTAGCTTGGCCATTGGGCGCCCGCGGACCTGCAGGATACGATTCCCCCCGCCTGCGGAGGAGACGTGCGCACTCCCTGCCTCGAGGAGGAGGAATCGCCCGTGACGACCTTATCTTCCCCGGGACGGACGAGATCTCCCGGATTATACGACCAAGGAGGCTCGGCTCCAACGGCGCGTGGCTTACTTCGGTCTCCGCTCCGCCGTTGTATTATATTACACCGTCAGTGTCCCCCGACTGTCCAAACTGTCCGTTGGTCCCTTTAGGACGCAGGATTGCGGGGGTGGGGGCGACCAAAGTTGTGTGCTTTGGAAAATGGGTCGATTCTTTCACCTTTTTTTTTTTTCTTTCCCCTCGAGTACGTGCTCGCGGGCCAATTTCGCAAACCGCATTCCGGCAGCGTCGCGCGGAGAGGCAAAGAAGAGAGCGGCGCGTCAGCAGCCGGGAAATCCGCGAAAGGCTCGTTGGCAGCCTTCCATTCGAATTTACATCGCGGAATCGCGCGGGCTCTATCAAACGCCGATCGACGAGCCACCCCCCCTCCTTCGAGGGCTCTGTCAATAAATCTCGCGACGCGCCGAGCCGCTCGATATCGCGTCGTCGTCGTCGTCGTCGCACGGGTACGTCGAATATCTCACGAGCTCCGGAGCGTATGGTATATCCGCGCGTGAGCGTTGGGTGCGCGTTCGTACGTACGGGCGAGCGCGACGCGCAGTCGGTGCGTGGGAAAGAGGAAAGAGGCTGGGCGGAATTTTGGAAAAAAACGCGGCCCGAGAGAGCGCGCCCGGGCGCGAGCCCACTTTTTTTTCGTTCGTTCGGGAAAGTTTCGGGGGTGCGTGCGCGCGACCGCGTGGAAAATTTGGGCGAAAAGGGCTCGTGAATTTTTTATTCGGCGGGGAGGAGCGCGCTCTCGTATTGCATATACGGAGTATGTATACGCGAGGATCACGCGCGCGGGGCGACCTTTTTTCGTTAAATATCTACTCGGAGGACGCAAAATCGTGTATATATACAGGAGAGGGAGAGTCGAGAGGTCAGCGACTTTTCCGCATATATTAGGTGCACGCGAGCCGTCGGTATAATATACTTGCGCAGCACAGGAAGTTTCACTCGACGACGCTGTCCTTTTGCTCGCGCGACCGGCCTCTTCTTCGCTCTCGTCCGCTTTCCTTTTCCCCCCCCCCCGTCCATCCGTGAGCTGGCGATAAGCTCGCGGTACGCCTATTCCCGGACGGGTAAACATTTCAGGCACAACAATGAAAGACGGCATATTTTTTTTTCCCCGAACCCATTTGTCTACCCTGTGTTAAAAATAATTTCGAGGTCAGTAGCTGTTGCTGCTCCGCGCACTTACCAATTACTCTAACGCGACCGTTCGCGAAACGATGGTTCGCGCGCTCTCCCCTCACGTGCGGCTGCAAGTTTTCACGTAACTCTGCGCTGCCTATTAAAAAAAATGACCCATCGTTAACACCCTTGCACTTTGGCGCGTAATTGTATAACGCGCGTCTCGTGCTCGAGCGCATGCACGAGGGAAAAGTGATTTGCGAAACTGGGGAAAAATACGAGGGGCGACAGTCGGTAAAAGTTGTGCGGTACACGGCGAGAGATACAGCATCTCCATAGCCGTTCGTTCGCTCGAGAAAACGGCCGGAAATCAGCGGGCCAGCATTTAAATTATACCGTACACGCGCCGAAGGGTTCGGCAAATGGACGTCGAACCGCGTATCGATCCGTCGAGTCGTCGTTCGTTCCATTCCCGTTGCCTCGCCACTTTGCGCTAAAACAGAAAGGACGACACTACAGGCTCGTGCTTACTCAACGCCCATACGTTCCAGCGATATACTTTCCACAACACTGCACTAAACAATGCGCACTCACCGCATCAGGCGGGGCAAACGCATATCTACTCGGCATAAAAACAACAAATACACCGCGCGCCCCGCAAATTTTCCAAAAAGCTTTCCAACGATCTGGAACGAACAATCTTGCGGGAAAAAAGAGAGCACCGCACCGGCAATTCTCAGCCCCAATAACCATCAGCCGCCAGAGAACAGGGGCCGTAAATTCAAAGAGCAACCGCGAAGAGAAAGACGAGACCCCCTTCTGTTCTCCGGGCCGATCGTGTTACGCGCCGGAGCGATCGATGAGAGAGCGCCGGGCCACAATTTTCCCGACACATCCCGGCGATGATTCCAAGGCTCGTGTACAGTAATGCCCGCGCGCGTGCACTCTTCGCGAAATTGCCCGGCGCGTCCAAAGGGTACCTGCACAGGTTCGTGCGGAGCTATTACGGATCGTGCGCATATTGTACAGTGCGGGAGGGGGTGGGGGGGGGGCAGTGCGCCCGTACCTATTTGCGATTCAATTAGCCTCCGGCCGCTCGGTGCGTGATCCGGGCATTACTCGATCGGCTGCACTGATTCGCGTCGTACTGAAATTCTTGCGTCTATACAGCTTGATTTCGTTTTGCGGTTGATATTTTGAAACCACGGGACGCTGGTGTGGCACGAGCAATAACGAGCATCTTGTAGGCTAGAAATTACAGGGAAACGAAAGCGTACGGAGTACATTGCTGTACAAATGGAGGGTGATCGGTGTTTATGAAAAGTGCACCTCCGCACGGCTCGATTAACCGATGCTTCGTCGATCCGTTCCGTTCGATGGGGGAGTTATCGTGCGAAAATACCGGTACCGGTTGCCGGTCGCGCAATCGACCCCGATCCGCCGCCCCGGCGTTTACGATTACGGCTTCATCGGGCGATCGTATATGCATGAAACAATGCGTCGAGGGTGTGATTACTGCGCTGTAAACTTCTATGCGGATGATTTAATAGTATAGCATACAACTTTTATTCAAATCCATCCAAAGACTATAATATTCCGAGCTGGCTGCAAATGAAAAATACCCTTTCGCGCGGGGTAGCGTGTGAAAAATCGCCATCAGAGCGCCAAAAAAAATTCGTCCTCGAGTGGCTGAGAGGCTCGTACCCACTGATACGCGTCGATCGAATGAAATCTATACTCGGAGTAAAATTATTCAGCGCGAAACTCAAAGTATATCACGGGAGATGATGACCGCATCATCTGCATACATATTATGACGACGGGACCGCAGTTACGCGACAAAATGAGCCCGTCATCGCTATCGATCGCGAGGAATCTAACCGGACAGCTGGACGTGATTCGCGCCGCGCGCACACACACAAATACGTATATATATATATATATATATCCCTACCCAGGCGTAATGTACGAGTAATTATTTGAGGAGGCGCGTCCGCGAGTACGGGCCGCATAAATTCAGATAATACGGGCCGGGGAGGAAGTCGGCGTCCGAACCGTTATTAACTCGGCCGGGCCGAGCCGACGTTTCGGACAGGCTGCTCCTGCGGGCCTCGGCCTCCTCCTCCTCTCCATCATCGCGCCCCAGCAGCGGCCGTACAGTTGTACGTTCTGCCTATGAATACATCCCGAGGCCCCCGCCGCTGCCGTCGATCCGCCGAACACGCCCGGTCTTGCCGCGCCACCGCTGCCGCCGCCGTCGAGCGTATAATTCCAATCTTGTCGAGATAAAACGACGTCACTCTCGCCCAATGTCGTTACAGGCGCGCGTATTATGCACATATATTAATATGCAAGAGCGCGCGCGCGCGTGTGCGTGCTGTACATGGATACAGGGTGCGCGCGTTAATTTTCATTCGTACAGAGAGATCGCAATCTTCGGCCCCGCGTACACTTGTTTATTTTAAATTATACGCCGCGACATGGCGAGGCTGCTGCGACGAGGGACGTGCGTGAAGCGATACCGCGTGAATTATCCACACGCGGGGGGGGGGGGGGGGCGTTTAAAAGTCTCGAGCTCGGTGTTGATGATGATGATGCTGTTGATCATGCGCGTTTGAGTGGTTTTTTTTATGGCGGCTACTGTCTTTGCAATTTTTTGTCGAAAAGAAAAAACTGTACCGTCCCCTCCGAAACATATAGAACCCAAGGGTGCACCCCGAGTCAGCAGTAGCTCGCGAAAATAACGAAGCCGCGACCGGATTCGTATACAGAATGCGAGGTATGTGGGGGGCACATGTGGGGGGGACCGAAAATCGAAGCCAACGGGCGAGCCGGAACGGAGAGGGGAAAATTCAGTGAGCCGGCTCACGTCGGCCGCTGCGGGAGGAAATCGAGAAACGCTCGCCGTCGTACACAATGCAGGTTAACGCTCTTTCGGTATAAGACTCTATACTTATTGAGTAGAAAAAAATGGAAATGTCAAAGTCTTTGGGAAATTTAGGGTTTGGAAAAATGTTCTTGAGAATCATATCCGTGTTCTGAGGGTGGTGGCCATTGTTTTCAGATAGGTCTGGTCGATCCGTTTTGTCTCGCGGCACTCTATTTTTTTCTCTGGAGAATGATACGCGCTGGCAGGAGCAGTCGAATATACAGAGCGAAAAAGTTTTCATTTTCCATCAACCTGTGGATACTTCCATTTCTGGTTGGGTTTTACGATAAAGTTATAGTTGCAACGCAACTTCAGGGATAGAACACAATAATTTTCAACCTCCAGTTTCTTTTGCACGAGTTTCTTTTTCCTGTTCCAGAATAGAAATGAAAAAAGGTTCAGCAGGTCCAAACCGATTTTCGTACATCAGGGCATCCGCAGAATATCGACATGCTTCTTGAAAGTACGCCGCGAAAATAAGTTTTTCAAAACCCCCGCTCCCTTCCCGGCTTACGATTTCTCAGAGAGATTTCGGCGTACACCGATGCGTATAGAGCGAAAGCCAACGATCAATCATACATGCAGCATACGTACTGCACGCTCGTATACGCTTCGGAGCATTCCAGGGGGTAAGGTTTGCGCATGCATAATACGCTCGATAATACGACGCGAGGGGGAAAAAGCGCGTATGAGGAATATGCGAGCTGTGCGGATCTAACGCCGCAGCCGAGTGTAATCAAACGCGTATCGGCGACTGTGATGGCACGGGAATAGTTTCGGATCAAGTACAAATGTGTGCGCACGCCCCGCGCTCTTGTGCGGACAAACGTATTATCCTGCACGTCGCGAGAAAAGTGGGTCACCGCACGCGCATCACAGAAGAGAACATACGCCGGGATTTCGACTCGGGATATGTGTGTAGCCTATACCTGTTGGAAAAATCGTATTACACGTGGCAACGGCCGATGGGTGATGACGAAGCCGTCGGCGTGTACATGAAAAACCGAAATCCGAGTAGACGCGCTGACATTTTTCTCTTCTCCATACCTGCACGCGCAGCGGAGCGCTCTGGCGCGTAATATTGAGAGATAAAGGGGGTGATGTTTTTTTTTTTGTTCCTCCGCGCAACGCGATACGTTGAGTATATATATGTACAGGCAGCGCGGGTGACGAGCGACGGAGGGAGACAAGGCAGTTTTGCGCGTCTTTCTCGTCCGTGTCCCTGATGCCTACCCGTCCGTCCGTCTGTCTGTTTGTGGCTCCGTCCCTTTCGCGATATACGTGCGTCGATATGGACGTGTGTGTACGGACGCGCGCTAAATGTTGCGATAGGAAATTCGCGTTCGTGCGAGCGAGTCCGCGACTGAATTCTCTGCGCGTTTGTACGTTTATGGGCGATTGTGTATTTTTTTTTTCATACGCGCAGTGGTTTTTTGAGTCCGCCGTGACTGTAGCATGGGTTGGGGGAACGCGATAGGAAATCGATGGGCAAAATGCACTCCTCCTATAACAGGGGTATCGGTGAGATTAATGTTCAGATTAGATGTTACATAAAGCATATGTGTTATACTAGCGTCGTGACAGATTTTTTACTATTATTTTGTTTTTATTCGTTCTCAAAACTAATGTATCCTTATTTTGTTGTGATTCCAGGTGAGTAATTCAACGTACCACAGTTCCTTTTTTACGCCCGAATGACGAAAATGATCAATCTAGTGGTGAGGTTATCCAAGTATATTCCATTTAAAAAGTAAGTGATTTTGTGCAACCACCTTAATTTGAAAAGGTGCCTCTATCTAAGGTTTGTCAAATTTTACGTCGAACTTGATTGTAATTAGCATTAGCATTTTCATCCGGGGACACAAAGTATTTTATCATTGAATAATCTTGCAGTACACGAATAGTAGAGTATCCGCAGGTCTGAATGGTACACAAGTTTTGGGTCAAACAAAAGAAGATGGATCTTGTAATTACCTGCTCTCCGGAGCAATTCCGTAGTGTACAATTAAAACTTGTCTCGTCCTTCGGAGAGAGGCGCTTTCCAATACTATTAATATCAAGATTATACCAACCAAGAGGGGGAGAGCCCGAGCCCAAGATACGCCTTTCAGAAACTTGACGTACTTTTAATTTATAAGAGTTCATATCGCTTTTAGGTCGGAAAGGCTAGCCCCCACCCCCCACCACTACTCTCCGGCTTCTCACTTCGAAGCCCCGAGGCTGCTGCAGCAGCCTCCTCTCCTTTTCTTTTTAATTCCAAGTTCATTAGAGTTGTTTACGTTTCACGGACTTATATTTCTAATTATAAAGTAGCCACTTTCTGTAACGCGATTTTCCCGGGTATCCTTTTAGAAGGGGCTAATGACGAAGCTAAATACGTCGACTTTCTTATCGTCTTTCTTGAAAGCTTCCGTTGTTACGTAAGTGCATCAAGGATATTTTAGCGTATACCAACCGGGAGCAGTTTTCAGGCGCGGGTCATGGAGTTTAATGAAACTTTTGGGCATTTTTTCTTTGGTCGAAAGATTAAGGATGGGACAGTATTGTACTATTTTTTTAATGTCAAATAGTTGAAATATATCTGACGGATAAACTTCAAGCGTATTCGGATTAATGACAACTGAAGTAAAAAACTGAAGACTAAAAATAAATATTTGTTAAAAAATTATGCAATCTTAAAGCAAAATAGTTGAAATTACGTCAAATACACATTTTCGTGCGAATGCATCTTTCAATTTTCGTTTCGTGACTTCGAACTACGCGTTTATTTTCAAAAGTTTCATTCCT
This sequence comes from Copidosoma aretas, assembly GCA_030522625.1. NCBI lineage: Eukaryota > Metazoa > Arthropoda > Insecta > Hymenoptera > Encyrtidae > Copidosoma > Copidosoma aretas. Next base: position 11,573 of record JAPYYV010026605.1, read on the forward strand.
GACTCGAAGCTGAAAAGTTCTCCGTTTGGGATTAAATAATTAAAAAACCGGACCTGAAAATACAGAAATCGATGGGAACAAATTGCGACAGAATAAAAAATAGTTCAATCACAACGTGGCCGATACAACGATACACAACATTGGTAACGCGCGAACAAAAACCCCCCACCCGACATACGCGCAGACAGGGATCGATCGAGCCTATCCCCCGTCCATCCGGAATCCATCACGCATCGGTACAATCTTCCTCCGGGACGCTAATAATGTTAATAATACTCGGGAAAGAACCAGCCGACGGACGCGCCAACGGACACCGACATTTTCCCTCTGCTCACCAACGACGCGGCGGAAGATTTTCCCGCCACGCCCACTGCGATACACGCGAGCGAGCAAAAGATCGAAGCACCGACGACGTTCGTATCTGGGGGGGGACAAAAAGTATGCAGAGAAAGAATAAAGGGAGCCGTAACGACGCCGCGGAGGAGGGGGTGGATGCGACGGCGCGTAATTCGCTCCCGCGTGGCCGACGTCGGCCGCACAATGGCTAATAATTGTCAGCCAGTCGCCGGATGACGGAGGGGACGAGGAACGAAGTTTGCCGAAGGGGCAGCAACGTGTCTAGCTGCTGCTGCTGGCGCGACGAGTCTCGCGGGTATTGTTATCGCCCTCTATTCTTTTGCCAATTTTTTTGCTCCCTCCTTCTCCCCGAGGTCCCCCTCCCCCCCGCCGGCCGAGGATTGCTGAGCTAGTACAACACGCGCGTGTACACAACAACGCACTCTCCCTTACGTCGTCGGCTGTACTGACTTAGTTTCGGATCATCCCCCTTGGCCTTCGTTGTTTTTTTTCTCGCTCTCTCTACTTCTTCCCTCGGAGTCATCGCTCGTAGTTAGCTCCGCACGTTCCATTCGTTCGTTCGTTCGTTTGCGCCTTGGGGATCTATAACTTCTGCTAGCAGAGGCTGGCGGGGGGGGGGGGGGGGGAAAAAAAACCACCACCCGGTTGCAAAAACTTTCCCCGGGAGGCGGGGCTGCGTGGCGGGGGGGGGGTTGCCTCGAGAGCGAGCTTGCTTGCTTGGGGGTGTAGTTTGTCTTGCTGACGTATTGTTATTATGGCTTTCGGTACGAGTAGCGGGGAGTTATATTTAATCATAATGGCCACGGTCGGCTCCTCATGGGCTGCTGCTGCTGTGCAATTTTTTTCACTCGCTCTTTACCAACTGTGGATGTTTTATACCCTTTTTTTTCTTTTCTTCTACCGTCAATGTTTTTGTTGAGAAAAAACGGCCGAATCGACGCGAAAAATCTATTCTTTCGTACGTTAGGTACGGCTGGTCTATTTATTATCAGAGTGCCAAACGTATATGGTTACAACATTCATGTGAAAAGTTATAGATGCTGTAAAACGATTTTTTGGCCATATTTAAAATCAACTTTCTTGGTCTCGAGAGTTGGGATGAGATTACACTTGGCTAGTGTATTTTTTAAGATCCACAACTCTTTGGACGTAAAAAATTTTATTTTCTACTATGCAGACGTAGTTATCCACCGAGTTTGAGGAAAAATTACCCGAATTTAGTTGACTCCACAATCTCCGCAAGCATTCGAGCTGTGTACCTTGCATGGAAAACTGTGCAAGAGAAAACGTGCTCCATAGAAGTTACTCAAACCGAAATAAAAGCCAAATTTTTAATCAGGGTTACAAACTTTTCTTGGTGAAAATTGAAGACACGTACGTAGAAAACTCCGTGTCTCGGGTGATCGACTTTTCTACATCGAGCACACTCTCATGTACATTGCTTTGACAGCGGTATCAATTAGAAATTCCCTGTGTTACCTTTGGTGCACGGGCGTCTAATCCCGCTTCGACACCGAGAACTTTGAAACTGACCTCGTGAGCTTCGACTTGGGCATCGAGCTTTTTAATGTATTCTCTCCGTATTGGTATAGCCTTTGTGGCGGCGACTGTACTTTGTCAGTTACTATAATTTGATGCTGGTCTCTATGGTCATTGATAATGCAAAAGCCTGAAAGTTTGTACTTGATTCTTGTATTCTGAATTTTGCAGAGAAAATAAGTGAGGCATCCGCTTATCTCATTTTCGTGCCAGTCAATGCGACAAATATATTATAGAAAACCCGAGCGAATCTTCTTATCGGGGATATTCGTCTCTTGAATAATATATCCATTTAACGATCCTAGTCAATGTTGGTTCGGGCTTCTCCCGACGTTCATAAATTTAATAATTCAATGGACATTGATTTTCTGATCTTTTGCAGAGCACGAAAAGCAGTGGCAGCAGTAGAGTATTAAATATTGAAACTTCAAACGGTTATATCTGCTTGAACCTGTTTAAGTATCAGTATATCCAACGGTGCGGCTGTAAAGCATACTTGTCCGCATACCTATTTATAAATATCCATGCAGAAAATAAGTACCAAATTACAGGGGAGGTAAAAGGAAGATAATTTACAATTTTTCATGGTGCATATTTTTCTGCAAAACGTCATTTCACCGTAATTTTGTTATTCGACATTTCAGGCCGGTGCAATTTTACAATTTTCTCCACGATGTTTTCATTAGAGCAGAGTAGCCTTTTGTCCGCTTGGTATCCATACGGGCACTGTTCATTGTAATGTCAGGGTTCCGAAATAATAACGAACACGAATTCGTGACGCTTTAACCGAGGGACCGCACGAGGAGCGAAGAGCTTTGATTTTCAGAGCATCATTCAACCGCAAACACCCCCGCCCCGGGATCAACGTGATTCCCCCTCCGCGCACTGCTCTGCGGTCGTCGCAAGCTACTTTTTCATTCGTACTCGCTTACCGCGCGCGCGGCTTCGGAAATCAGCGCCGCGGCTAAGCGGATGGCTCCCGGATGAACCGGCGAACCCGGGCGCTCTGTTTTATCGGGCCCGTCTGCGACGAGATAGCGTTCGATGAACCGACCGCGCGGAATCGGGCGAATCTCCGTGGCTGTACTGGTGTTTTTTTTTATTTTTTTTTTGCGC
>JAPYYV010026606.1:0-12263 GCA_030522625.1 Copidosoma aretas
AGGAAATGGCGATCATTGTAAACTTTTGATGCTTACGACGGTAATAAGCATTTAATGTGTCATAATACATCGACTACGGTTAAAAAGAAATCCCCCGAACACACGGCAATTTAACCGAAAATATAATGCAGACGGAATGGGAAGTTATATCGATTACTTATGTCCTCGGGCGAGCGATAAGTAAAAAAAATTGTTCAAACACGAGTGGCCATAATTTGACGAAATTCGTCTTTCGACCAAGAAACCGTATTCGAAAATCCAGTCAAACTCGTACGGGGCCGAACCAAACGCGTTAAGATCGAACGAACGACCGCGCCCGCCTACGAACGCCAATAAAAGTATAATTTTATTCTCACGGTCTTCAACAGTGAAAACTCTCTTTCTTCTTCTTCTTCTTATTCTTGGTCTTCCATTATTTTTTTATCATCGTAATATGATAATGAAGTTCCTTTTGGTAAACGGAACGAGCGAGTCCCCGTCGATTGTGAATCATTCATTTTATCATCGGCATGAGAAAAGAGAGGAGCCACGGCCGAAAAAAACCACGAGGCGCGAGCCAAAGGACCGATGAACAGTCAGTTGATCAAACATCGAGCTAATTGATTGGATTATTATTGACGCGTTTTAAATAACGCGCCGACTTTGGCGAGCTATTGGAAAGCCGTTCCCCGCGGAATTAGCATTCATCGATCGGAGCCACCGACTCGGCGATGAAACGTTGAAAAAAAAAAAAAATTAAAATCAAAAGAATCTGAGTAGATACCGCGAATCTGAAGAAGAATTCGAGCGCTCGAATGTTTTGACAGTCGATATTGAAAAATCTTTTTTTTAGCCTGAGCAAAAACAAAAAGCAAGAAAAAAAATTACCAACGGAACAAACACGCGAGCGAGCGACAGTCGCTGAGTGACAGCCGTGACCCTGGCCAAGCTCGCTCTCTCTCTCTCTCTCTCTCTCTCTCCTGAACATACAAGCGTGTATATAGGTATGTAAAACATATTATAGGTACGTGCATCCACGACCACACGAACAAGGATACATCTGTGTACCGGCGTGTAGAGAGCGTGTATGACCGCGGCGGTGGGCCAGGGCCGTGACGATGTCCTCGCGCGCCTCACAGGGGGGCCGCGACCGCGTATACTCACACACTCGTATGTGTATACAATATTCAGGCATAGGCATCACCGGGACCGCCTCCCGTTGCGAACGAGCGAGAGACAGCCTCGTACATACATGTACACTCGTGTACGATTCTTGCGCGCGTCACATTATTGCGCCAGCAGTCACATACCTATAATGTAAGGTGTAACGAGAGGATGACGCCGATCGTGCGGGCCATTTTTACCGTTGGTACCCTCGGCGGATATTACGCGCGCGAGTCGTAATCCTGCAGGCGCGGGTCTCTCTAGGTATTTCTCGCTCTTTTTTTTCCCGTACCGCCAGAAGAAGCGAGACAAGAGTAGGGGAAGGAGTAGGGGGGAAAAGGGGTTTATTTATTAAACTGCTTTACGAACTGCTGACGCAGAGGAATGGCAATAATGGACTCGTCGTCGCCACCGCTCGATTGTAATACAGCGCGGTATTTTATGGAGTCGCTAAAAGAAGTGTGTAGGTGGACTGCTGCGGTGCTGCTTCAAAAAGCATATTGGGCCCTCTCGACCGTGGCTCCATGGTGCGTTCTATAGCAGGGAGCACTATTAGCTCTTTGCTCAATTTCCGAATCCCGCAGGGAATTGTGCATGAGAGTTGGTGTTGTTTGGGAATTTCAGTAATCTTGTGAAATGAAATTATTTAGTTTGTAGATCCCATAGATGGTTTGTTTATTGAGCTTTATTCAATTCCGAAAGTCCTCAACTGGTGTGTTGTATCTTGAACTTTGTATTGAGAGTCTTAATTTAGGGTTGTGAATTATTTTGGTATGATTTTCGCCATCAGTCTCTAAAAGGATACATGGACGAACTTTGTACTTATGGTTATTGAATATCAATCAAACTTTCAATATATCTGGTGCAATTTATAACACCAAAAAGTAATCGTGAGTTATACTTTATGAATTGGAATTTCTTCGATTTCAAGATTTAAAAATAGGCTTGCGAAATAGAATTTGCTCTATAAAGAAACCTTAGAATATTTTACAAAAGTATATTTGGTGTAGCTCACAGTTCAAAAAAGTATTTGTGAACTAAATTTCGAAGTAAGGATAATTTAAGTTATTCCATTTCAATATTCCAAGAAAGGTTTGTAAATCAGGTCAATGTAGGTTCAAAAATCCAAAACGGGCTTGCAGAGAAGTTTTGTCTCAACTTTATCACTTTGAATATAGAACTTCATTGTTACATACACCAAGAATAGGAATTATGAATTAAACTTCATAAAATTCGTAAATCCCAAAATCGGCTTGGAATTGAATTGGGTGTGACTCGAACACTAAAAAAGTACTCATCAAATGACATTGTTTAATTTTTAAATCTCTGGAATAGTTTGTAGATTAGGCCTCACTTACAAGTCTGCCGGTGATCTTAAATCAAATAAGAAATGCACTTTTATCAAATTGCAAATCTCGAAATAAATTATGATTTATAACTGATCTTATTTAAAAATTATAAGCAGCTCATCAAATGAGTCTTTGAGGTTAATACAAGCATATCTTCAGCAACAATAGCATAATCTCTAGCAACCCTAAACAATAGTATTCTATTTCGCATGCGACTATCTGTTTGTAATATTCTTAGACGGTCTAAGTTATCAAATGGCTATAGTTCAGGAACAAAAAGAACGGTTCTTCAATACCTACCTCTATTTGTTATTCGTTAAATAAACGCGTCAGAATGTGAAAACACATCAAACTTTGACGAAATGTTACTGCGTACACCCAAATATGTGAATTTTAGTACCAATAGACTCAAACACGTGTGATTTTTTGCCAAATTCTCAATACTTCTACTGTACAATAATTCACTATGTGAAGTTAGTGAAGAAAATTATCTTGCTAGAACTTTTAAGGAACCGTTTCAGTACTCCGAGGTGCCAACCGTTCAATTACTTTATTACTAAACCCTTCGAAAATCCAAAGAGCAATAAGCAAATCACTTCCGATACCGATAAGCTCTGAAAAATCTATCTATCCCTTATCGAGCCCGGATGATCATCGGATTCGGATAATCCCTCCATCCACACAATCAGAAGAGGTGAGAAAAGCCCGATAAAAAAGGCTCCTAAGACGACTAATACTGCGCGGTGCTGCTTTTTTATGACGCCCAAAGCGTCGGTGTTCCGGGGCAAGAGCACCTCGTAAAACTCGAGCAGCGCTTACGATAATGCGCACCATCGAGGAAAGTTCCCCTTTCCGCCCGTAAATTTGCCGATGCGGCGTGTGGAAGACGTTTCCCCAGGGGCCATCGCGTCAGTATTTGCTGCGGGTGGTCATCGGCTTCTCCTCCCAAACTCTCTTCCGACGGACGTCTATCTCGCGCCCGTATCTTGGGTATCGGCGCCTGTCCCTCTCCATTCGCCTCTCGCGCGTGTGACGTGGTTACGACTTTGACTCTCTTCCGCGTGCGCATGGAGACGTTACGTCTCTCGAGCGTGAATTGGTAAGATAAAGTACGAGTTGGACTTGGTCTTCTTCTTCTTCTTGTTGGACTTCTTGGGCGATGGATAAGCGGTCAACACGCGGAGAATCCACTTTTGTGGGAACGGCTTGCACGTTACCTTTACTAGAATTATTTGGGTGGTACATATATGTAGCTTTCCAGGAGCCGACGGGAGAGGTGATTTCGACATTATTACTTTGATGAATACGTTTTCTTCTTCGGATGCACGTACATCGTCTTTCTTCATGTTCTGGGTGTTGCGATCATTCACAGGGAATGCAATCAATACTCGATGACGTTATCTATAAAATATGATACTTTAATTGATGTCATAGTATAATAAATGTTGGTATTCCTTTTGTAATATAGAATTCGTACGCAAATCTATTGCGTGATAAAAGAAGAAAAATACAGAAAGTCCGAGTAACCTGTTCTTTCAATGTGGTACTTAGATGTGTAATAGACAGTAGTAAAACTATAGTAATCCAGAAGTTTTGCTGTATTTTTATGCACTGGCAGAGCAAAATACGTTGTCCAATAAGTAATGATCCCGCATTGTTCAAATAAGCATAGTTATATTCGATCCGTAAGGGGATTCACAATATATCAACGAGTATACTCTCATTAACTCTACAACTACAATGTATCATGACAATAGACCACATACCAAAATTTCAGACTCTCAAAAATCCCATGCTTCCATCTCATATTATATTATAGAATTATTACAAGCTAGCATAACCAATCTAAGACTAACTTTATTCTAACGGAAACAGAGGAACAGCTATGTATCTTTCTGGGTTATTGGGAATCAATTAGAAAATCATCGCAATAAGTAGCAACATCACACTACCGATGGATCAAGCCCCTTAGAGTACTGAAACTGATGGTCAGCAATGAAAGTCAATAGTGCCGAGCGACGGACCGACGCGCGACGAGTAGATGCGCAAAATCGAGAGCCAGTGAAAATACAAAAAGAGCAGCAGTAGCGGCAGAGGAAAAGGCTATCCTTTTTTCCAGGACGCCGACGACGACGACAAGAAGAAGACGAAGAAGAAGAAGAAGAAGAGGAGCAAAGGGAAGGACATGGGCATGCAGGGGATCACGTCGAGTGGTCGTTCGGCCGCGCTGATAGCGATATCTGTGGGCGGCGCGTGCGTGTGGTCCCTCTCTCCTCTTTTACTCCGCGACGACGAGCCCTGGACTCCCTCAACCCCTAGCCCACTACTACCACCTACCTACCATGGCGAGCTTCGCTTTTTCTCTCTTTACTCCTCCCCCCCTCTTCCTCCTCTTTTTCTTCCACCCTTCGACGCTGTCGCGCACACGCTCGATCGTCCGTTCGACACTCCCCTCCCGCGGCCTGGCTACTCTAGCTCGCTAGCTTACCTCAGTACGCCTTTTTCTTCCCTCTTTTTTTTACCGATCTGCAGTCTCCATTTCAGCTTCCTCGATCGATTCGAATTTACACGTGGGTTGTACACTTTCCGTTCCCCCTTCCGTTATCGGCAATCGCTCGTAACGATTTACACGATATACGCTACGAACACTGTAATTGAAGTTGAGATCCAACATGAGTACCGTGTTGAACGTTTATATCCCACGCTAATGATCTTTGTATATATCATCTTAGTATGCATTGTAATAGTGCGTGTGAGAAAGTTAATTTAGATTACTAGACGATTTTGAATGAAATTGTACGATCGATTGCAGTGGACTATCAACAGCAAGTTTGAATTGACTATTACTTTTGTGTCATATAAAATATTGACGTTGAACAGGAATCGATAAAACTACTATTTTGAGTCCTTTCTAGAAATTAGGATTTTTTCCTAATTTAGTTATTGTCCATTCATATTACATTAGGTATTCAGTACAATAACTTAAATTGAGTTATGAAGGCAAATAGATTTCCAATCCACTTGTGCATCATTCTATTGAACCATCAACAGTACTATTACGAATTTTAAGTGCATATACTTAATTTGTACTAATGACTAGGTACATATTGATTCCTGGGTCTCCTAATTTCATAGTCCACGTCTTGACCACCTGACCTACATGAACGGATCCATGATCTTTGCAACACTCGTCACCTCTACATAATCAATTATAAATCATAAGCTGAAACAAACCTCTCGTCAATTCACAAACATTTTTCGAAGAAGTACAATGATCAACAGAACAAGCCTCTGAATAATACATCTCCCGCAAGCCTCGGCAGGTCTATAGATATACCCCACGAATACGAGGCTTCGAGCACTGGTCACTCAATTAATGCGAAATAGTTAGCCGTCCTTCTACACGCGCGTATCTCGCGTTGCACGTATCTACTCTTCAACGCACCGCCTGCATCGTGTACACACAAGAAGCTGCATCACTGGCCCGCGTGCAAACAATCCGCGGAACTCGCGGTATCTTCGGTTACTCGACTACTACTACAACGTCTACTACTATTACTACAACTACTTCTACTACTACTACTACTACTACTACTACTACTACTACTACTACTACTACTACTACTACTACTACTACTACTACTACTACTACTACTACTGCTACTACTAACACCCACCTACTAACTCAAGAAAATCCGCCGGCTGCTTAATGTGAGCGCATCGCCACCTCGATGTCTTCAGTACACCTACCTACCAGCGCGTGCCCGCGCGCTCGAATCGGCTTGAGTTTCCTGGCGTATAAAATACCAAAGAGCTGCGTCGCACCGAAGGCGACGACGACTACTCGAATGCCTCGGCCATAAACAGCTGACGTCCCCCGCCTTCGTCCCTTAATCTCGCCTATTACATCTTCTTCTTCTTTTCCTTAACCGTGGTCGTACAGTCGCGTTGTCTATTGTAAATGCAGTCGTGTGTGCGACGGATTATCCGAGTATACACATACGTGTATTAATCGAGAAGCAGTGGCTACAGCTCGAGACGCAGCGGTTTAACGACGTCCTGTTTTACGTGAAGAAAAAGAGAAGAAGCTCCTCGTTAAAAATCTGGAAAATCGTACGCATGTAGGTGTATGTCTACGGGAGAGGAAGATCATTTGTAGCCTGCCTGCGCGATATCTTTATCGGCATCGCTCTCAGTCTGTGTGGTTCTTTCTACGAGAAATCTTGGAAATTTTTTTTTCTCTATAACTACGTACCGTTTGTTTAGATTTTCCGTTATGCCTTTTTTGAGACGGATTTCTCGGAATTCGGATTGTTGGTTTTTCAAAGCAATAGTTTTACGATCTTTAAAAGTATCATTCTTTTCGTTTATCTTCATGTTGATGCTTACTTCAAACGTGGTCAGATAGTAAGGGAGCCATGTAAAATATTGGTCCCCAATGGTACTTGAGTAATTGATTTACTTAAAAATCGGAGGCTGTTTTGTGCAGACCATAACTGGATAATAGATAATTATTCTCATTCACGATTGTTATTTGGTTTAGAGGATTTCAATCGGACTAATGATATTTTCACTTTGCTCGTGAAATTTAAATTCAACATACAGTATTAAAATTACATCTGGACAATCCTCATTTACACTGGAGATTTACTTCAGAGGATTCTAGCTCAACCTAGAGGATTCTAGTCCTTGATATGATCTACTTCAGCCAAGAAGATTCTAATCCATCCCGTACAATCCTAATTAAATCCATAGAAACTATTCGGTACAAAAGACTTATAATTTAGCCTGGAATATTTTGACATGATCTAGAGAATTCTCATTCAACCCAGAGGATTCTAATTCATAAAAAAATTTAAGTTGGTTTCGGCGAATGATAATTTCGTTTTTAGGATTCTGATTCGTTTCAAAGGATTTGAATTAGCCTTGATGATCATAATTCATGATACGATTCCTATTAAGCACAGGAAATTTTTTTTGTTAGTATAGCAAATGATCGTTTTGCAAAACAATGCCAAATAAGCTCAATATTCATCACGAATAATGTTTTTCCAAGAAATGAGCATCCCATAAAGCAAGACGACTCTCAACATCTCAAAACTACTGCCCGCACAAGCACTGAATAAATATCGTAGCTTCTCATACACCAGTCTTAGAATCAAACACAATCACGTGGGCCGCGACGCTGCGTTAGTTAACATTATGCGCGTTGGAGTACGAATTTTTTTCCCCAGCCAAGATTCCAGAACAGACCCCGTGATCTCTTACTTCCGAATTGCACCAAGTGCGATGGCATGTACTTATATATTTGCATACACGTCCGGTGCTCTCGTTACCTCTTTTTCTGTTCGCGACGGATCGCGACGGATCCGGTACTGTGTAATGAATGTCGTACGCGTATTATATACCCACCAGCAACGGCAGCAATCGCTCGGCGTTTGACTTTTTAGAGAAGTTATGAATTACACGGACGCCCACTAATCGTTCTTTTTTTATGGCTATTTCTCTTTTTTTTGCGTTCCCGGGCATGATCCGATTTCTCGTTGTCGTCGTCGTTGTCGTCGTAGTCGTCGTAGTCATCTGTAATTAACTGCTCGCTCAGACGCTCTACTCTACATTACGTGCCCGACAAGTTTTGATGTACGATGTTACTAGTTTCTACTACCTATTCTGGTGATGTACTACAAACGTCGCTAATGTGTTGAATGTACAGCTGAGGCGCATTTGGGATTGAGACTTTAAGTTTGACTAGTCGATTTTCAATCCGTAACAGTAATATTGTATGTGCCGACTAGATGTGTGATGGAACCAGAAATGTTACTTTTTATTAGTTGAAGAAAGAAGACGAGTAAAAAATTAATTACAACCATATTATCTACATATAAAGAATTTAGACGTAGTATAATTATCCACTTTTGCTCACGAAGCTTCAAACGTAGTGTTAATTACCATGAATCTTTGAAAGTGCCAGACGTAAGCGATAGCAAAGAAATCGTCATGTAGCAAATGTATGAAAGGAAAAAAATTAATAACAATATATATGACTGAAAAAAAAACATTGATGCTGATGCTGTCGGAGCTTCGATGGCTGAGTGGTTATGGCGTGCTAGCTACGCAGTCTGACAAGTTCGTAGATGCGTGGGTTCCATTCCCAGCGTAATCATTCAGACGGAGAAGTATCTACGATACCCTCCGCATCGTTGCTCTTATATTATTTGTTAAATTTGCGAATTTTATCAACCGTAAAAAAAATAATAGCGATACATCTTTTAATAAATACACGTATGAGCATGTATAGAAAATAAGCAATCGTTAAGTGTGTTTTCCACATCAAATGGGGGGGGGGGGGGTTTCCGCATTTTAATAAAATCAGCAAATGAATAAAGACATACGATGAAAGTTTTTTGCGACTGCAGGTCAAAAAGCCAGCAATTTCCCAGATTACTTGCTCCTATGTAGAAGAATAATTTAAAGAAGTTCGTTCTTGCCTAGCAATCTCTAACGCGGAGGTCTTTTTCGAGCCAACTCCATGGTTGGGACAAAATTGAACTCAACAAGCAAGATACGGTGGCTCCTTGTGGCTCAGGGGCGTCATACATACCATGCTCAATAAGCAGATGCACAGATAGTTCAATTGTGAGTTGGCTTTGAATAAGTATGTTTATAGTTAAGTCACGACCGTACCCATGCCTCATTGAAGTTTTCAGCCTGAAATTGACTTGCACAATAATCATTGTACGAAACACGACGTTCAAAATACAAAGATTCTAGTGATCATGAAAATCAGGACTATTTTTCAACCTACTCGGAAGAACGTATTCCACGATGCCCCGTCCAAGTCTCGAAAAATTGTCTTATACCCCTAATCCCTGTACCACACTCAGTGCAAGCACCGAACAATAAAATCGAACCGAAAAAAAACAACCCGGCGTATACATATACGAACTAACACGCAGTGAAAACAAAGCGAGAGCGGAAACGCGCGAAACTGCTTGTTCCGTCGAAAGGCGCTTGTCCGATCGCCTTGGTTGCTGCTGCTGCTGCTGCTCTCGGAAAGGAGAGAAAAATCACCCGCTGAAAACAGCCTGCGAACGAGCGAGGAGAGAGATAAAAAAAGGCAAGAGGGGGGGATCGCCTGCTTGCTTAGCAGTCAAACGGTGCGCATGAGACAACAACCCGAATGCTTAGGTATCTTCTTCTTCCGAGTTTATCGCCCGAGAAACAAAAAAGCCGCAGCGAGAGATGGGGATGTGGGGGGGGGGGGGGGGGACGGGTGCGGGGGGGAGGGGGGGGGGGAGAACGGAGAAAAGGACCAACACGGGGGGGGCCCGCGAAAAAAGAGACGTGTGCGGGAGAGAGCGAGGTGGCGAGAACGGATAAAAGGACCAACACGGGGAGGGCTCGCGAAAAAAGAGAGATAAAAGGGGAACAAACACCGTGCTAGGCCGCAGACGTGGGGTGGGGGGCGTGGAAGGGGGCGAGCGAGCGAGTCAAAGGTAACCCTAAACGCATCCCAGTATCATGTCCGCGAGCACCTGGGCGGCTCTGTCTTTGTAACACGATACGCGTTTTCGTTCATGCGTGAGCGCACTCGTGTGTTGCATTACGTATTATACATGCGCACGTGTGCGTTCGGGCGAGTGTGTGTGTGTGTGCGATCTGTTACGGTCTGTCGGATGGTGTGCTTCGATTCGGACCTGGGTTTCGTCTTGGAGGGTACTTATACTTTAACCCGAAAAATTAGACGGTGACATAATCTGCACTCTTGCATTTTACTGTGAAATACTGTGAAAATTATCGTACCCATCAATAATCGACAATTATACTTCACTCTTATCTAAGTATCGCTAGCAAGATTATGCAGCAAATGAGAGGATCGAGAACAAGAACCATATCACCATCTGAACACGCCTGCGTCTACCACAGCGATGTTTTACCGATCCCGATTTCGCGGGAACCCCCACTATCTAAAAACACATGAAACAAAGACAAAAAAGAAGAAAAGGTACACGACTATACAAGTGGTCGTGGATGAAGAAATTAGGCGGATGAAAGTGTGCCTAATTAATTAGGCCCTATTCTCGGGCCGGACGATCCTCGAGCCAGATATATACACTCATACCTGCGAGCTAATGTGCGGCGCTGCTGGACTGGCTCTCGAATTAGCCGGCGGAGGCAGGCTCGCGGAAGGGAACATGTCTGCGCTTGTCCGTTTACACCAGATCCTAAGACCCTGTGTGTGCGAGTGTGTTCGAGAGTGGAGGCATAATTTCAATAATGATGCAGCCGCCGGCCGGACAACTGGCATATATATCTATGCACATCGCACACGAATTAGCATCGATAAATTTTTTCAGAGGTTAAATAAATAAAAGAGGTATGGGAGCAGAGAGTAGGAGGAGGGAGATTTTCACGATTGGAGTCGATGCTATATATACGGTTGAAGGACTACTTGCTTCTGTCGATGATGGTGATGGTTGTGGAAATAAATTGAATGCGCCATCAGGCTCTCCGTGTGAAATTATCATAATGCTTTATTGCTATTTTCTGCCTTGTGTCTTTTGACGTAGTATCACTCACAGTATTATTTCATAATGTATGTACATTTATGTATAACAGTTTACTTATACAGCTATCACGTAGTAGGGACGAAAAAATTACACAAAAATAGAGAGAGAAAGACCACCATTTTGAAGATCGGCTTACACAATGAAAATCGTAGCGTAGTGTGATAATTGAATAATATTATTTATTGATGCGTAGTATAAAAGTACTAGAAAAAAATAAAAGGGAAGATCGTATTTTACACTTACACGAGAACACAGATAATCACGTGATTTTGCGCATTCGCAGCCACGTATGCTTACACATCTAATTTGTTTATCCATTCGTTTTTATATATGATTTGTTAAACGATGTATTATAAGTATATGTATCAGTGAGAGCACAAACCTAGATTCTTATAGAGACAATAAACACGCGCGCGCATACACACACACACACACACACACACACACACACACGCACATATGTGTATATATATATCGCTACACGAAATATATGATGCTAAAAATGACGATGATGATGGCGACAGTGACAGTGACTTAAAGCTAACAATTGAGAATGCGAAAGACATCCGTGAGGGTCGCAGCGCCGTTCTTCGTTCCCCCTTCTCCTTCAACTTAGGATTTTTTGTTTGTTTGTAAATCCGTTTTAGAGGCTCGATGCTAGCATAGTACAATACGCCACGCACATCTTGCGGTTTATCTCCGTCTTCGTTCGTAAGTATATGTCCGTATGTTCGCGACGACGCGGACGCTCCGAGTCGCGCCTCGCTGAGTATTATTCTTTCGTTCCGCGACGCGCACCTTTCGCCTCTCTTCTCGCGCGCAACGGGAGATTATAGTAATTTGTACAAAACACCGCAGTCAGGAGACAGTGGAAACTCGGAGATTCGGAGATTGATTTTTAGTAAAACGTTGCCTACATGCAAAATAACGCTTGCGGAGAGCCGAAAGCGACGAGAGCCCGACGGCGCGCCCGAAAGGTCAGGATTTGCACTTAAACGACTAGACGATGACGAACTAAACAGCAGCGACAGCGACAGCATTGTCCGTGTCCGCACAATCAGTCACGATACTCGACACGAGAGACGACGCACCGCACGCAATCTCGTTTTGCATCCAAATCGCTCCGTGCACATTGACGGTGACCGAAAAAAAAAAAAAAAAAAAAAAAAAAACCCGGCCCCCCCCAACAAGGGCGACCCGC
>JAPYYV010026609.1:0-12489 GCA_030522625.1 Copidosoma aretas
CGATCCGGAGTAATCGCGCACTCGTTCGGGGGGTGACTTTCTCGATGGACGCGTTATACGCGCCCTCGCTCCGCGCCATGGCTTTTGAAAGTAATACGCAGGGGGGGGGGGGGGGGGGGCGGTGGTGGTGGAAAGATTAGGGAAAAGGCCGCATTACGTCGACGACTCTTTTCTGTGGGGGGCGGATGATGCGGAGCGGGGTGGGGGAGAGATAACGCGCGCAAAAGTGCGCGAAAATGGCCGGGCTGACGCGTCAAGCCGCGGGGATGACGAAAACGAGTGAAAAGAGTAGGGCGCGAAGGGGGGGGGGGGGGGGGGGGGGGGGGGGGGGGGGGGGGGGGGAGGGGGGTGGATAAAGGAGAAAAAAGCAGGAGAGGCAAAGGGGGGATGACAAGTGCGGTGTTCCGCGAGTGCAGCGCACGGGGTTGCCTCTGGCTGCTGGCGGCACTTCCTTTGATCTCCGAGCGCCCGCGAAGCTTTTTACCCGGCACAGTGCTACATATACATACACGGTGTGCTCATGCGATCGCGCACACGTAATACGCGCAGTGCGACGCCAGGGCGCCTCCTTTTGCCAGCTGTGGACCTCCGCTCTTACTTTGGCCCTTGTATACGTGCCACTTTATATTCGCGCCCACCCTACTGGTGCAGTTAGCGACGCCGGTGCTCTACTTACTCTGTACATATACGTATACATATACCTTATACCTGCCGCACGCGACGACAATACACGTACGTACGTGTGTGTGTGTTTGTGCGCAAACAAATGAGTACACAAGATATCTCCGGCTTTCCTCTGAAGTGTCTTTCAACGCGTACGCACGCAAAGTGGTCCGGTGCAGTGTATATCCTGATGTCTCTCGCGCTCGACCCCCTTCTCGCGGACGCGAATCTTGCGGGCTCCGCTGTATTATGCACAAAGCCGTCTGACGTTTGCCTTTCTTCTTTTCGTTGTGTCCTTCCTTCGCGTGCACCCGTATCGTTTGGATGCGACGGCCCCTTTTTCTTCCGAGCGCGCTGAGGCGTATCCTTTTTGGCGGCTGCGATTTTTGACGCAACGATGGAGCATGGATTTTTTAGCGCAACCGATCGCGCCTTCGGATCTGGGTCGATCGTGTCGTCGGGAAACGCGTCGTTGGAAACGATATATTTCGCCGATCGCTCGCGCGGGCAATAAGTCGAGCAATTACACTTGCGACGCGCGTGATTTACGGCCCCGTAGATGCAAACGTGCGCCTGTAGGTTCTGAAAAAGTTGGGAAGGATGTATGAGAAGAAGAAGAAAAAAAAAAAAAACAGCGCTGCGCAGTATGATAACAGGCCATTAATTAACGGAGCCGTGGGTGTGTGTGGGTGAGGGGGCGCACAATTGGGTCCGTTCGCTCGGAGTCTGCGGCTCGAGAGATAGGGCGAAACAATACAGTCGAATAAAAATCGGGCGGGGAGAGGGGGACCCCCCCGGGGCAGAGTCGAGAGCGAGAGAGTCATTATTATTATTATTATTATTATTATTATCTCCGAAGGTTTTTTTCACTCTCACACACACACACACATCGCTCCGTTATCACAGTTATCACTCCGTCGAGTGGTTTCGACGTTCACAGTGGAAAAGCTGCAAATGGGAGTCATTGTCTCTCCGCCCCGTGCGCGTTGTATATACATATACATATATCCGAGAGTAAAGTATACGAGCACTCGCGCGGAAAAGAGAGGAACAGCGATCGATCGTCGCTGCTCGCTCGCAAGCTCGTACGTATTACGTTTCACGGGAAGTTTAATTAGCCCCGGGTGCATATTTTTTTTTCTCTCTCTCTCTCTCTCTCTCTCCGTTCTTTTCTTCCCTCGTTCGGGTAATTTTATACGGGTGCACTCGCAGCGAGGGGGAAGAACGGCGACGACGACGACGACGGCGGTGTGTATCGTACAGACCGAGACCGAGAAGCATACACAGCGGCAGCTAACGAGCGTCGAATAGTATACATCACGGGGGGGACACGCGCCCGCGTTTAAGATAAGGTTTTGTAATCTCGAACGAACGAGCGAGCGCTGCCGGCGCACTTGATTGCTCCTCCCCCCCCCCAAGAGATACGGATATCTGCGATCGCCCCTCTTCTTTTTTATCCCGCTCCCCAGCATCCGCTCGCTCGTACACTATGCAACGGTCGTTCAATTTTCATATGTTGTTCGGAGGAAGAGATGCCTATCGCTGATGGGAGGGGGGCGCAGGTCTCTGGGTCCGTTGATATCTACTTTTGGTAAGAGTCTCTGGCCCCATTGTCACCGCGAGTGTATTAAACTCGACGGCGCTGGAGCTTCCGCGGACGGTGATTTCTTTAGTTTTTCTTCCTTTTCGAACGGTCGAGCTTTTTTTTTGGATCGGACTCGTCAAGTTAGATCGCTCGCAAAGTTAAATTAATATCAAACCGAGCGGCCAGAGCGGACAAAGACCGGACCCGTACCCCCGGAGCGCGGGAACGGGGACGAAGAGAGAGAGAGAGGGGCCCACGCTTCCGGTTACGAAACCGACGAAACGCCCCCGGAACGCCCGCCGTCGCGTCCTCCGACATTGAAAGAAAAAGGAAGAGCGGCCGACCGGGGACGAAGAAAAAAAGCCCCGATTCGATCTTTCGGCGTCCCGAATCGTGACATTACGGGGAGCCGAGCGCGCGTATTCCAATATAAATGTAAATTTCCGCGCTCGCGAGCGAAGGAGCGAGGAACGCGGCGGCGTCCCGTCAGCGAGATCGGAGAAGAAGAACCGGGAGTCGGGGGGCGAGAAATTGAAAAAGACTCTCTCACCGTTTCCACACCCGTGCTCTATAATGTACAATACCCACCTGTGACGTGTTACATATATATACAGCCCGCGACTCTTTCTCAATTACAGGGATCAGCGAGGCGAGCGTCCAGCTGCAGCAGCCCAAGCCGGCTCCGCTCATCCAGCCGGGCGGCAGGGTCGAGCTGCGCTGTCAGGTCGACGGCTCCGGCGAGCTCAAGTACGAGTGGTTCAGGTGAGCCTTCTTTTCCCCGATGTGTATGTATTTTGTTGGGCCGTCGCGGCATCGGAGGAGCTGGGGTCCATGATACACGTATCTTCGATATTCCGACCCTTCGAGCCGTTAATGATCGGCAGTGTTCATGCTCTCATCGCGTCCGTCGATTATTTTACCGACCCCGATTAAAGTATACACATTTTTAATGTATACGTACCGAGTATCAACAGCGTGCCTCACGATTAAATTAATCCGTGCAGTACTTAATGAAAATTACTAAAAAACTAAAAATCGTTGACTTTTTTATCCGGAGAACGTTGGAATAGCTTCGTCTTTTTTGAGCAAGATCAAAATATTGCATTCTAATCTCGATCTACTCTCAGTACGTGCACAATTCAAAATTCTTTTCCATACGTTTGATTAAAATGATGAACAAAGATCTCATCGAAGTGAACGCAATTAATCCAATCATTCTGTTGAATGACCGATGAGAAAACACCGTTCGACATTCCCCAGGAACACCAAGCGAATCCTGCCGAGCGAGCGCGTGAAGCTCAAGCACCACCAGCTGTCGATCGCCGAGGCCAGTCCCGAGGACAACGGGGTCTACCGTTGTCTGGCCTCGAACTCGGCCGGCGCGTCCCCGATGGCCCACAGTTTTCCCCTCGTCGTGCCGAGCAACGACACGGCCACGATTCGGGTCGTGCCGCAGAAGACGATGGTCCGCCGCGGCGAGACGGCGAGCTTCGGCTGCGCCTACGACAACGCCGAGGCGATACAGTGGTTCCACGAGGACAGGGGACCCTTGGAGTCGGACGACGAGAGGACGATACTCGAGAACGGCACCCTCCTCGTCATACAGCCCGAGGACAGGGACCGGGGATTCTACTCCTGCCACGGCATCAAGGGCGACACCGCCCAGAGCTACGCCGCCGAGCTGCAGATCGCCTGTGAGTCGATCGATCATTATATAATACATTGTTGCTGCTGTTCGCGGGATATAGTATGCGCCCACCCCCCCCCCCTCCCCTTCTCCTCATAACGGTCGATTTGCCCCCTCGTCGTATTGGGAGCGCGATTTCGCTGGCAGAGCTCCAAGGGCTGAATACAAAAATCCCGCAGACATCAAGAACCTGTCCGTCGCCTCGTTCGAGCCGACCCTGCCCGACCAAGTGGCGGTGGTGGGCGAGAACCAGGAGCTGCAGGTGAGCTGTCTCGCCCCGGCGGGTCTTCCCCCGCCCAAGCTCTACTGGCGCGATCCCCAGGGCCGGATAATCAGCGACACCGGGCCGGTGCGCGTCCAGGACGGCACGCTCATCGTGGCCAAGGCGCGCCGGTCCGCCGACCAGGGAAACTACACGGTCATCGCGGAGAATATCGCCGGTGCGACGCAGATGACGGTGCAGGTCGTCGTCTCGTGTGAGTATATAATTATCATGTTCTGCTGCTGTTGGTGCAATTCGTATACAGTGTGTGATTTGACGCTGCGGCTGCGTGGATTTTTGAATATTTTATCGAATCGTCGTTGTGATTGTTTTAATTTTCGATACCAAAACATACCCGATACAATCCTCGACGCAAGAAGCGATCGAGTTCGGAAGCCTGCAGCATAGTACTTGTGTTGTGTATAGAGCCGGTAACAGTGAATGGCTTGAACCCCTCGATATACGCCGGGCGCATTCGGTCGGGGAGATCGATAGCGCTTTGGGGAATTCAGGCGTAAATACAGGGTCAGAATATATCACGCGATTGTGCCCATATTAGCGCATCAGTGGTTCGCAAACTGCATTACCTTTGTAATAATGATGCGAACTCGATACTACGTTGAAATGTGCAAATTACTCGAAAAATTAAAACACACAAATCACTCAACTCGCTGGAAAGAAAAACTTGGTCTCGTACCAAGCAATACCCGCCCTCTAAATTTTAAATTTTAATCTGCCGCACGCTTCCCCCCCCCCCCCCCTCCTGGTCATTACGCGTACTCTTTCGCGCATGAATATTCATCACCGGTCATGCCCTGCAACCATCAGTTTGCATTTTCATTGCACTCCCCGCAGAGAGCGCGAGAGGGGGGGATTCACAAAACGCCATATACGTACACCGTGCAGGTATGTAAAATCTCGCATTCGTCTCTCCCCCCGCGCGCGCGCACACGTCCACGCACGGCTTTAGCTCCCCCGGAATTCGCAACGCTCGCGTATTTACCCGAGAAAACATTTTCCCGCGGCCTGACGGTAAACAACGGCGGTCGGCAGAGAGAGAGAGAGCCCGCGGACTCAAAAATTCCATCACGCACGACCGGCAGTCATCATCGTGCACGTTTTGTATACACTACGTGTACACCGCCCCCTTCCCCCTATACACGCGCGCCCGTCCATCCGCCGTAGGCCTGAATAATATAACGATCAGCGTTGCTTGCGCAAAACGCCGGCCGGCGACGCCCGCAGACCCGCCCGAGCTCCTGAATCCGCCCCGCTCGGTCGCCGCCCTCGAGGACCAGCCGGCCCAGCTGAGCTGCTCGTACAGGGGCATGGGGCCCCCGATAACCCAGACCCGGTGGCTCAAGGACGGCGAGCCCCTCCGGGAGTCGGGTGCCGGCGGGCCGGTGCGCTACCGGTTCTACGAGCAGCCCGGCAACGCCAGTCTCGTCTTCAAGAACGTCCAGCTCGCCGACGCGGGCAATTACGCCTGCGAGGTGCACACGAGGGGACAGACGCCGCTCAGGTCCCGGAGCGCCGTCCTCGGCGTCCGGGAGACGCTCAAGTTCACGCCCGAGCCCGTCGACAAGCGCTTCGAGCTCAACTCCAACACCAAGGTGATTCATTCGATGTTTTTGTTTGCTTCGTCTTTGCCGCGGGGCCGCTTTTGCGCGATTCGAGGGCAAAGTTAACGCGGAAATAAGTAAGTCGTTGCACGTCCTGGGCGTCGGAAATCCGTCGTCGTCGATTTTTGTTTGTATCTGTGCGGGAAAGACGCGAAAAATACGCGTCTATTTTATTTTCCGACGAACCGTCCGACGGAACAAATAAGATCTACACGTGCGAAATGCTAATAATCTCCCAGCAATCAACGTGCGTTTGCCGCAGGTATCGTGCAAGGCCCAGGGCTCGAGTCCCCCGAGCTTCAAGTGGTACAAGAACGGCACCGACCACTTTCCCAAGCACGTCCACGAGTCCAACGGCACGCTGCACTTCAACGGCGTCGTCGAGGACGACAAGGGCTACTACACCTGCGTCGCCTCCTCCAGCCAGGGCCAGATCAACCACACCATCAGGATCGACGTCTTCGGTGAGTCGTATACGTGGCTGTTCGTGATACGTACGAGAGAGATGCGGGGGGGGGGGGGGGGGGGAACAAAACGGGCGGGCACCGGGACAGCGCCGAAATTCACCGTCAAACCGGAAAACGTGACGGCGAACGAGGGCTCGTCCGTGATGCTGCACTGCGCCGCCGAGGGCGATCCCAAGCCGGCCATTCACTGGGACAAGGACTCGCGCATGAACAACCTCAACGGGGATAGATTCGTGCTAACCGCCAACGGCAGCCTCTACATCAGGGAGGTCTACCTCAGCGACGAGGCCAAATACGGGTGTACGGCTGGCAATGGCCTGGGACTAAAGCGTGCCGAGATGTACCTCGCGGTCAGAGGTACGAAAAAACACCTACGTTCTTCTCGCAAGATAATATAGTGATGAGTAGTGACGTTCCGACGCCTTTCACGCTGAATCGCGCCCAGTTTTCAGATCGCTCTGAGATTTTCCCTCCCCCCTTACCTCCGATCCCGGTGGGATTCCTCTTCCCCTGCGCCTCCCGTCCGGTTGTGTGTCCAACGCCGTTACTACACGCACTCTTGTACGCATCCATGATTTGCAATACCTGTACGTTCTGTTACAATATACTCTGACCCCCCCACCCCCCTATAGCCGTGGAGGGCTACCGCTCGGACATGGAGCTCGACATAACGGACGACGGCTCGATGATGACCAAGACGGTCGTGATAACCCTCGGGGTCGCGGCCGCCTACATGCTCCTCGTCGTCGGGCTGATGCTCTACTGTCGCTACCGGCGACGCCGGAGGAAGCAGCAGGACCTCCAGGAGCAGGCCGACGGGACGGAGAAGGCCGAGGCCGGCGAGGTGCAGGAGGAGCAGTGCGAGCTGAGGGAGACGAAGCTGCTGCCGCCCGCCAACAGTCATGGCTGCGGCTCCTCCTCCTCGGGCAAGCGCAGGGAGCATCACAGGGAGTCGCACAGGAGCGACGGCACCGACACGGCCCACAGTCAGGCCAGCAACCACTCGAAGCGCTCAAAGTCGAGCTACGACAAGCTGGCCATCAGTAGGGCCCACCTGCAGGAGTTGAAGCCGCTCGGCCGGGGCGAATTCGGCGAGGTCTTTTCGACCAAGTACGCGGTGCACCCGCGCACGGTCAACGGGGCGGAGGAGTCGTCGTCGTCGTCGTCCAACGGCAGCAGGGAGATCGTCGTGATGGTCAAGACCCTGGCCAACACCAAGGACGAGGCAGTGCTGCAGGAGTTCAAGCGCCACCTGGACCTGCTGCACAAGCTCAGCCACGAGAACATCACGAGGCTGGTGGGCCTGTGCCGGGCCGAGGAGCCCGATTACATGGTCATCGAGTACACGGACTGGGGCGACCTCAAGCAGTTCCTCCTGGCGTCGAAGTCCGCGAGCAAGGAGCAGTCCGCCGAGCCGGCCGCTGGTGGCAAGCCGCGAGCCCCCCAGCTCACCGTTGCCCAGATCGTCTCGCTGGCCAACCAGGTGCGTTCGTTGTTTTTTGTTCTATTTCTCTAGCAATCAATCGCCTGGTGAGTGGAGCTGGAAGGTGATTTCTCTTGATTTTCAACTCTGAAACGATTTTGTGTTTTCTACATAGGTCCGCAGTTGGAGACGTTGAAAAAAAACTTTAACAATTTTATTTGTATCTCAAAAATATAAATCTTACTACTTCCACTCAAAACAGCTGCGGGCAATGTAATGCTAAAATGTGGCAAAAAATAATGTGCACGTGATTATACAGGCCGCTCGAGGACTCAAGCACATATCGGACCACCGGCTGGTGCACAAGGACGTGGCGGCGCGCAATTGCCTGATCTCGAGCAATCTCAGCCTCAAGCTGTCGCTGTCGTGCATGTCGAAGGAGCCGTACCAGCAGGAGTACACGAGACACAGGAACCAGGTGATACCGCTCAGGTGGATGCCCAAGGAGGCGGTCCTCGAGGACGAGTACTCGAGCAAGAGCGACGTGTACTCGTACGCCTGCCTCGTCTGGGAGATATTCCACCAGGGCGAGCTGCCCTTCAAGAAGCTCAACGACGACGCGGTGCTGGCGCAGATCAAGAGCCAGACGCTCGGCTGGACGGCCCACAAGGCCGCGCCCTCCGCCATGCAGGAGCTGCAGGTCGAGTGCTGGTCGTACGATCCGAGGGAGAGGCCGACGTTCGAACAGGTGGTTGCCAAGCTGCAGGACATCGTCGTCGATTGCTCCCAGGTCTGAAGTTCGAGGGCTCATGTAATGATTAATTATCATCACTCGATATTTATTACATATTATCGCCGACCCTGCGCTCGATTTCCCGTGGATCATGCTGCTGCTGCTGCTGCTCCATTGTTGTTGTTGTTCTTGTTGTTGTTGTTGTCCGGCCCGGGGCATTGTTGAGAAATAGGCGGATAATCATCTCCATGTTATCTGCAAAATTTTTAGTAAACGAGAGTAACTTATCCCCCGACGACGCGCGTTTCTCATTGATGATAATCGATGGCGGGATCAGAAAAAATAATTCCCTCCGAATATTTTGTACGGGCCACGAGAGTAAAAGTATTTTCGTAGATTGAAAAAGCTGAATCGAATTTAAAAATGCGCGAACGGGAGAACGTCGGACGATGTATTATTTATACACTTGTACGCGGTGGCGAATATGCCATTTTCTATTCCGTTTTACAACCGCATCACTCGTACTCCGCGTTATAGCTCATTCGCCGGGATTCAGATTTTTTTCAAGAACAAAGAGACTGCGACGTTCGCTCTCTGCGTGACAAAATACAAAAATGCAAAAAAAAATACCGGACCCGGCTTGTCCCTATTCGCCGCTGCGATTACAGTACACACACGTATACCAGATACATGTAAACATTTACAAACAAGATTGAAAGTACAAGGTCCCGACCTTTCGGATAGCGATCAAAGAGATGGATGAATAGCAGCAGCAGCGCAGCCCAGCGTTCCCGCGCCGCGTATGCGTATACTACGTGGTCCATTAGCAAATAAGCATTTGCGTGCAGTCATTATGATCAAAGCTTCGATCAATGCGCGCATAAGATAAATGTGTGGGTGTATGCATCTGTATGGGGTGTGAATCATTGATGTATTGTTTTGAAACTTTAATTCATATACAACATACAAACAAAATCGTTCTGCCAAATTACAAAATAATGACGAATTTTTACGATAAGAAATTTGATGAGCTTCCCGCGATGCCATATATGTAACAGATAATGTTTGTGAATGCATATCGTAAAAAACAAAAGTAATGAGCAAGAAACGACCAACCGAGCTTTTGATATATTTGTATTTTGACGTAATAAAATGATGCCTGTGCATATATTATACAGGAAATAGAACAAACAATGATAATATACATATACGCATAGTGCATGTAAACTGCAACTCGGTTCTGCGCGGTTCATTGAACTTTGCAGTCCGGGTTCAACATACTCGACAATTTACACGCATATACATATACTACATGGAAAATAATCACGTATATATTATACACACACACACACACACACACGCGTAATAATCTGCAAAACCATTGATCGATATTGTCGATAAGAGATAATTTTTTTATACCGCGAATGCGAAGAGAGCCGACAAAAGGTGAGTGTGGAAAATTTGGCGAAGACAAAATACATGGGAATGAGCATATATATAGTTATAACATTAATAATAATACGTAATGAAATAATAATAAGAATAAGGTAATGATAGTGCAAGTGTAAGTATCAAACGCTTGTATATCGTTTTCAGACAACGAAACTCGATAATAATAGATATATATATGTATATGATACGAACTTAGATTTTTTCACCTATAAGCGAGATCGATGTAGCGAGTATATTTTGTATACTTACGCATAATGTGATTGTGCATGAATACACGAGGGCACTGTCTACAGCTGTGTCGAGGACAAGTATCCCAGTTTTAAACGTAATATAATATTAGATTGTAAAGTAGATCCCCACTCTCCTCGATCCTGTCGAATCGCTATATTTATATACAAACCTGGCGGCTGCTGGAGATCGTTGAATGAAATTATACAACACAGACGGATGCATAAAATATATTAGAGAATAAAACACAAGGCCTTAGAAAAGATAAAAATATTGGGAAAAATGATGATAAAAAAAAAAAAAAATGAAAACAACAGCGCAATCCATGCCTGTTGGCGGCGCGATTGCATATTAGCCTTATCTCTCTCGCGCGTGTCACGAAATTGGCAAGGCCGACCAAGATAATTCTCCCTTTTCCTCGCACTGTATTTTTCCGTTTTTCTTTCTTCTTATTTCTCTCTAGTCAACGGCAACTGATATACTTACACATATACACCGCAGGTACATAAACAAACGTTTACACAAATCCACGTGGGCGACGAGATACGGCCGATAAATGAATTAAACGGCCGAAAAAATCACAGCGTCATTCAACAGTACAGACTTCCATGCCACTTTTTACAAAGAGCTAAGACTGCAGCAAACCGATGATGCGTTTTTTTTTCCTTTTTTAATGTATACATTTTTTATTTTATTTTTAACTCAATAAGGTGTAAATAATATATATCATAAGATCGATGTACTTTCTATTGTCTGTGCTCTCTCGTGCAACTGATGAGAAGACAAATAATCTGCGTGCGTCAAAAGTTCAAGATATTTATACATTTTTTGTAAACGAGCATAAGTGCGCATTCGTACGCCATAAGGATAAGTGGAAAATATACATATGAATAATAAAAAGAACAAATGCGATAAAAGCATCCAGTCGTGTGCTGATCTCTCTCACTCAACCCGCTTCGTCGTAAACAAATTATACTGTTCGCGCTGAGCTTCCGAGCGCGCACGGCACAAAATGCGAGCGAGAAGCCATCAATCCCGCACAAAAGCGTGAAACAAAAGGGGGGAGACAACTTCCCTCTCGTATATACAGCGAGAGAAAAAGAAAACCATTGTGCATTGAAATGCAGAGGCAGCCCGAGGGGGAGGAGAACGAAGGAAAAAAGTAGTTACTGCTGCAGCTGCCGATATTTATTGCGCAACGACGGCGACGACGACGACAACTCCCAAGTCTTTTTCTGCAAGTACGGAAAATCGTCGATATTAAAAGTCATCGTTGCATCCGTATTTATGTATGTTTTTTTTTTTTTCAGTACACGTATTTATTTGAAAAGCAAAGAAACGAAACCAAGGGCAATCCAAATCCCATTTCGCAGCTTCACCAAGATATACGTATGTACGAATCCCGCAGACGCGGAGGGCGACTGTTTGTAATGACAACGGCGCGTCTCGAGTCTCCCTTTCCTAGTCGGGACGGGGGGGGGGAAAGAACGAGTGCTCCCCGCACCACTCTGCAGAGAATAAATTCACGGGAGCGCTTCGAACCGTTATCACGACGATTCGCCGGAGAAGAACCGATATCGCGCGCTTACGTATACAGGTATAGCATTAAATTTTCAGACTCAGCTTTCAAGTCAAGGACGTTCGCACGGGAGAAAGAAAATTGCGCGGATCGCGCATGCAGAGAGAAACTGCAGCGTCGTACTATGGACTAATAGGTAGTCGAGCCAGCTCACATATACTATTTATACATAGACACGTAATAGTTGTGCTACAGCCTCGGGAGAGCTGCGGTGCCTGTAATACAGATGAAAGTATTAGAAGCTCGCCGATCCCGATGCTGCGGGCTATACGTGTATCTATATACACGGCCCGCGAGCGAGCGCACAAGCATACAGACTTTCGTTCCGTTGCGTAACACTTGTTATATTCCCCCTCTGTTTTTCCGTATACACTCTCCGCTCCGCGACCCGGAATCATTCTAATTTTCGATCGAACGAAAAATCGCGCTCCGCGTCTCTTGCTCCGGCCATTACGTGCATCGTGGCCCGCACCGTGGCCGCGCCGTTGGGCCATTATGTGCCGTTGATGATGGTTCGGAGATGCAGCAGCTTCAATATACATCTGAGATTGCGTGACGATCTCGGGGTTCGCGAGGCTGTATGTCATACATGTATGAATATAGTAGCAGTACTGGATGCAAGCGGGACGTGGTTCGGGGGGGGGAGTGAGTGACAAAAAATAAAAATGCGCTTTTCTTGGTTTTTGTTTAGCTTGTTTTTTTTTTTTTTTTTTTTTTTTTTTTTTTTTTTTTTTTTTTTTTTTTTTTTTTTTTTTTTTTTTTTTTTTTTTGTTTTTTTTTTTTTTTGT
>JAPYYV010026623.1:0-11648 GCA_030522625.1 Copidosoma aretas
AAATTTTTAAACAAATTTATTAATAAACAATAAATGAATATTTAAATGAAAAGTAAGTTATGAACCGCAATATAGGAGGAAGTGATGAGAGCCAATAGATGTAGCTCGTGGTTATTTTTATACGTGGTTAAGTCGTGAGTTCGAACCTCATAGAAAGTGTTTTTTTTTTAAGCAATTTGATTACAATTCACTATCGTGACACATTTAGAGAGAGAGAGAGAGAGAGAGAGAGAGCGAGAAAGAGAGAGAGAGAGAGAGAGAGAGAGAAAAGTTTAAAATCATTGATTTACTTCCTTGCATAACGCGCCTATAGAAGAACAACTTCAATAACTGATAATAAAAGTCATACTTTTTAACCAACCAATGTGTTATCATTAAAAGTGTTACAAATAAGTTTTTTATGCTAAAAAATCCAATAATTTTAGCAATTAATATGTTATGCATTGAACTCAGTACTGATCTCCTATGTTTGCATACATCTACTTACAAGAGGCAATTTGGCAATTTACTAACTACTTAAGAGATATTTAGTCAAAATAGCTACGATGTGAGTATTTGGTTGCAAGATTTTGTCAACACGAAGGTTGACCCTTTCACATACATTTGTTATTATAATTGTCACAATATAAGTATGAACAAGATATATGGTAAAACTGTAATGACTTAAACTTACAAAGTGAGTATCTACATGTTAACATGTTCAACACTTACAACTTCTAGAGTTGGGTTGTGCCGAAAAAAGATGTTAATATACATGACATCCTGTTAAAATACGTCTACAATGTTTATTGCGAGTGGCATAGGTCACGAATAGGTTTATTAATTATTGTAAGTTATGATTAACAAATTTATAAGAGATAGTATAAAAAAGAAGCATAACTAGAGCAATCTAGTTACCATAACGTTTCGTAAAAAGTTTATATGCTCTAAAGTAGTCGATTATGGATGAATGATTTAGAGGAATTGATGGGAAACTAAGATACTAATACTATTGTTTTTCGTCTAGGTTCAGGATACAGTTACGAATAAACAACGGAAGATAAAATAGCATCAATAATACATTTCAATAGAAACAAAGGAGGGGTTTTAAAAGAATTATTCGTATCTGATAATTTAAACATTATCAAAATACTGCTACAATTAAATGATTACACAGGACCACAAAAAAAAGGCAGAGTACCAATAAGTAGATATATATTTCTCATGTGTTTTGAGGTGCGGAATCAGGATTCGGGGTCCAAAGTGCTTTATCACATCAGAATTTTTACCCAATTTCAAAAAATACCAAAAATGAACACGAAATCGCAAATTTTAGACTCTTCATGCAAAGTTATACACTACTAGGATTAAAAATACACACAATAATACTTTTCATAGTACAAATACCCTAAATAACGTCCATAGAATGTATGTGATATAGTCAAAAATTTCTAACCTCAAAAAACCAAACATCCTTACCAAACAGGAAAAAGCTCATAAGGTTAATTTGTTTTAGCAAATTAAGCGTTCTCGAGAAAAGATTTTCATGTATCATAGAGTTTGGAATATGATTTCTGCTCATAAATTGCTTTACAACATCAAAATTGTAACCTCATTTCAAACAAACAAAATGGACATAAAAATCGAAAATTCAAGCCTCTTAATGCAAAGTAATACATTACGAGGATATTAAAATTTACCTGAACACTTCTATAGAACACGTACCCCAAACATCGTCCAAGTTATGTGTGTAACATTTAAAAAATTTCCTATCTGAAAAAACCGAAAAATCAATCCAAAAAAAGAGAAAGCGTATATAATCGATGTAAATTTGTCAATTGAACGATTTTCTAATACGGTGAATGATGGGACAAGCCAGTGATCGGCTTATCTCAATGGCTTTACGGTAGCACACTTCATATTTCTTACATTTTTGGCCCACATTTCTACTGACTGACCAAAAGAAAGCTTTAAATGCGGAATTGGATGTTAATGTATGTATTGTTACTCCCGAAAACGCAGACAATTTTTCAAAATGTCTATAGTTTTTCACTTTATTAAAACTTTCCACATTTGGCAGTTCTCATATACATTTCCTGTAGTTTTAGATGTTACGTTTTATTTATTACGCGAAAAAACAATTTAGACGACGAATTTTCAATCAAAATCTCACAATTTATTGAAACAATCATCTAAAATAACAAGCCGTAGTGGCTTGCACGCGTTTTTGCCGCTGACAAAGAATTTTCGAAATTTTTATGGTTAAAAATTTATTGCCATACCATAAATGCCACTTAAACATTAATTGGTGTATTTTCATTGTAGAGAATGAAAATGAAACTTTTAAAATACTTGTGGAAAATTACTTTGCACTCAATGATTAAATTTGCAAGTTTCATGTTTATTTCTGGTGTTTTTTGAGGTAAGATTTAAATTATGATGATATAAAGCAAGTTATAAGCAGAATTTCCATTTAAAACTCCAAGGTACCAGGAAAATTACTTTTGAGACTGTTCAATTCACAAAATAAAAAATTTGATTAGCTTTTTCCTTTTCGGTAATGATTTTCTGGTATTTTGAAGTTATTAATTTTTTACAATGTCACACATGTCACTTGGACGTTGATTGGGATACTGGTACTATAAAATGTATTATTGTACATTTTAAAATCCTTGTCGTGTATTACCCTGCATTCAGAGCCTGGGATTTGCAATTTTTATGCCCATTATTGGTGTTTTTATATAAGTGGGTTAAAATTCTGATGTTACAGAGCAACTTATGAGCAGAGTTTCCATGTTGTTTAAATTTAGGTTAAAATATTGACATTTTCATTTTTAAATTAACCCGCCTTAAACCACCACGTGATCAGCCTCATACACGTGCACAATAATTAAACAGTCCTTATTACGTGATCCATCATTTTGTGATAATATGAACCCATTAAAGTCGGAATGAATACATTTTATGATTATGATAATAAAAACAAGGTTTACGATGAGCAACGCAAAATTGGCACCGCAACAATACCACATATTACCACATATTATCAACGCATCTTTTTCATAAACTAAAAAAACATGTCGAAAAAAGCTTTTAATATGTAATACCCTTAATGACATTATTAAACTAGAAAAAGAGGAAATAAGAATAATCGGTTAACCGGAGGGTCTATTTATTTTTTATTTTTTTAATCGCCCAGACAAATGTACGAGACTAATCAAGAAACCTTTCAGAGTCTGCTTAAGAAACATAGAAATGTCTCTAATAGTGATTCTGTAATATTCTAACAAATGTGGAGGAAACGAAACATGTGTTCAACTTGATTTAATATTATAATATGTATGAATATTCAAATCAATTATTAAAAAAATTATTTACGACAATGTTGCCACTAATGTTGCCACACAAATAGTGTGCCTTATATTGCACATGATATTTTTCATTGGATTTGAATAATATCCTTTATACACCCTTCTTTTTCTATTACATGTATGTATTATGTATCTTATTCCATCTAACATTGTTAACTACTACTTTAGTAAACATCGACATATACACTAACTTTTTCTTATCAATTTGTAAGCAATAACTTAGTATAATCTGAACAATATTTTTACAACAAATGCCATTTACAACAAATATGGTAGTCATGTTCTTACATAATATCATGTATATTGACTCATACTATAGACATAATCTAACATCAGAAAATTAGCTGTTAGTATTGGACATGTAAACTTCTAAGTACTTAATTTGTATTGTTGTGTGTTCGTCTACAGTGTTATTGTAAAAATAGTATTTGTAGTTATATCTTAAGAGGTCCTCGTCAACCTATGCGTTGAAGAAAGCTTGTATCCAAACAATTATTTATTGTAACTACGTCGACTATGTATCTGGCTAGTTGTCATGAAATTGTATTATATTGAAGATCATTTATTAAAACATTCGTTGCTGTAATCACCAGAACATTTTTGATTTCACCAAAAAAAGTATGGCCTGTTTTCCAGCACTGTCATTTATTTCTAACTAAAACTTATCTTTAAAAATTAAGATTTGAATTTTCATACATGATAACGTATCCGAATCGTGTACAATTTACTTAATGCATCGATTTTGTAAAATGAACATAAAACACTCAAAGTATGGAATCTGACATGGCGTTGATCCAAATCAGTTTAAAAAATCATGTCATACGTCATTGATATACATACATGTATTACGAAAGAATAAATAAACAGCAATGGAGAGTTAAAGAAATTTGTTTACATTTATTAAACGATTTATACGAAATAAAGGAATAAATTAATTATTGTGTAAAGTATTTTTACCAAAATACATTATTTTATTATCATGATACAATTATTGTTACAAGGATGAGAAACAGACAAACAAAAATTAAATTTATTCACAGATCACAAAATCTAACAACTATAAATTGCATCAATTAGTTGTATTATTATCAAGCATCTCCCAGATATTTTTTTATGATTTAATCTATTCTAGTTTCAATTATAACAATACAAAATTGATTTGTTTGTACACTTCACGTATTTATTAAAATATATTGTACTATTATTTACTATTTTATTATAATGATGTTAGAAAAACTTACTCTCTTACAAAAGCAGTGATTCTAAGATATTTTATACTTCTTATGTTATAATATTACAAAAGTTAAGAATAATAAGTGACAACTCCTACTGTAAGAACGTATGCCTTGAATTTAACGGAAAAAAACTTTTTCAGTCAGTTGAAGAATTAATGACCTTTTGCTGCTTCCTTTGCTGCTTCTTTAGCTGCTTCCTTAGCTGCCATTATTAGTGGTGTTAATGAGGCTAACGGCCTCGCAAGCTTTAAAAATGGATGCTAAAACATATGATACCAGTTGAAAGATCAAGATATTCGACGTCATTGTTTAAAAATTACCTTTAATAGATCAGATGCTTCAGATCTTTTATCAACTTCAACCTCCAAACATTGATCCAAAAAATCTTGAAAAATACTAGAAAGTTTTTCTTTTTCTTTGATATCTGGCTTGCCATTCGTTGCTATTAAATATAATGCTCTTAAAGGATTTTCATTTAGGTAGGGTGGTTCTCCTTCAATCATTTCTATAGCCATGATTCCTAAAGACCAAATGTCAACCTAAAATTTATAATCAAATCAAAAAAAGTGAATTATACCAGTAGCTAAATTACATAAGATCTATAATTAATGAGAACCTGTAAAAAAATTCCATAATCAAGTTTTTTAAGTAGAAATTCTAAGGTCAGAAAATCAATAAAAATATATTTTTTTGGGTGATAAAACGTTTGAAACATACTTAAGAAAGACAAAAATAATGTATATGTAGGTCTCGTAAAGCTGTAATGGGCTTCTCCCACCTGCGTATTCCGCGAGCTAGACCCTTGATATAATAAAAAGAAAATTAGGAAATAGTTTAAAAATATCAAAGTGCTTTAAATAACACTAAAAAATAATGATTTAAATTAAAAAAAAAAAAAAAGATACAAAATTATTAAATTGGAAGGACATTAAACAAAACTAAAAAAAGAGGCACAAAAGAATAGCTTCTAATAGAGACACAAAAGACAAGCAACAAGTTGTAAAAACTTGAAATGTCATCAAAATTATTAAGAGATTCAATAAAATAGAGACAATGACATTTACTGAGCTGTTGAATATGTAAAGAAGTACTACTACAAATAAGAAAACAGCGCAAACGTTAAGATCAGGTGACTTAAATGTCAAGTTATAGCGTTTTTAAAACAAAGACAAATGAAAGCTAATCATATATATATAACCATGAATAAGTTGTACTTTTAAAAAAAACCGCTTATTTTTGACATAATATGTATTTAGTCAGCAAATCAGCAGTAAAACCAAGACAAGTCAAAAAAATTCGTTTTTCACAAAAGGGCATGGATTTTTTTTTGTGGTGAGTTTTTGCGCAGAGCGCGCAGGAAGACAAAGCCCCAGAAGTGCATGTACATGCATCTTCCTATATTATATAGTTATTTAATAGGACTGTCCAGACGGTTCCACCTTGCTCCAGCAGCCCCCCACAAAAATTCGCTTATTTTTTCTGTGATATTCAGCCATACGAATTTGGGCTGAACCCCCCACAGACCGCTCACCAACTTTTAGTTGGCCCCCCTATACCCCTCCACAAAATGAGGAAAATTTGTTTAA
This sequence comes from Copidosoma aretas, assembly GCA_030522625.1. NCBI lineage: Eukaryota > Metazoa > Arthropoda > Insecta > Hymenoptera > Encyrtidae > Copidosoma > Copidosoma aretas. The sequence goes on from JAPYYV010026623.1 coordinate 6,172, forward strand.
TGCCTCGGTCATTTGGAAACAGTTCAATTTTCGACCTTCCTCCCCCCTCTATAGCCCCTCTGACTTCACATATCCAAACGTTTTCGGCAACGACCGATGTCCTCCAAAATCTGGCTAAGCCCTCCACCCTACTCTCAGCCCTTCCTACATCGAAATATTTCCGAGAGCGAACGAAGTCTTCCTGAAGAAGGCTCAATTTTTACATGTATGTCGTTATATTCAGGATACTACTTGTTAATATTATATAAAATTTTTTTCAATATTAATACCGAACTAATTGATATCTGCTTAAGGTAGTACTGTGGATATTGCCGAAGTCAAATAAGTGTTTACTTGCTTGACCTCTGTTAAGTGCCTGGCAGAGTGTACCTATATATTTTTCAAAATAGCTAAAAAACATCATTTGCGCACCGATAATGAGTACAAGTAGCTCTTACACGCACAAAATCAACGTTTTTAGAGCTGCAAAATATTTCCGAGGTTATCAAGCTATGCTTCATTAATTTTAATCTAGAACTTGTAGGTGGTTTTTGTACAATACGGATTTTAATCTAATATTCTATAAGGCTGCGTGCTAATTGCTCAAAATTTAAAACGTCCATAACTTCTTTGACGTGCATTCAAGGTCCATAAAATTTGAACAGATATATTTTTGCATAAGCAGTAACGTATGTTTACAATTTCAACGGCATCTTTTAGGTCAATCGACATACGACAGTACTACCTTAAGTTGTAATTATACTAAATTATGTTTCTCAATTATGGTTTAGTTAAAAAGTGAATAAAACTCAACATCTGAAACTTATGCACGACTCTAACCAAATAAAAAAGTGTAATCATTTAGTTATTTTAATTTAAATTTCTGATCATTCCTACGGCAAGCATAACTGATTTTTTAAATCATCAGTAAATTTATTATACATATAAATAAATAAAGGATTATTTAATTATAAATTATTTATTCTAAACCACAAAAATTTTGTCAGTTAAAAGATGTAATATAAGATTTGTCGTCTTTGCCGGATTCTCTACGTAATACGAGGAGACAAAAATCTCCTACATATGTATCTGAAGTAAAATATCTTTTCTGTTTTAGTAAACGTCAAAATTATTGTCCGAACAAAAAAAAGTATTAAAAATTGTTTTATGATGTGATAAATGAAATCATTTTTATAATTTTCAGAATTATTTTTTAAATAACATGAGCAGCATTATTTTTTTGAATTTAATCAACTTATCTAAAGGAAAGCCGTGTATTTTAATTTTGTTGTCAGTCATAATTGCATATTTGTTACCAAACTATATTTTTACACATTAAAATTACACATTCATTTAAACTCGTAAATTGGTAATGGAATATAGTTGCTTATAAGAAAAAAAAAAATTTTTTATTAAAAAAATATTTTTGTGAATACTTTGACGTTTAAGGTTTTAGTTGTAATCAAGAACTCTGCACGGAGAGAACTCTCAAACCGCGGTAGTATAAGTCTCCCGCGTACTGCTATAGATACAGCAGTACATACTGTAGTAGGCTGGTAGTGTATACTTACTATATATCTTGCGATGTTCGTTTGCTCGCTGACATACTGATTTGGTATAGCACCCGAGCAAACGCAGTATGCAATGCTGTATGCGAACGTAGTACCTAGAAAACTGTACTACCGCTGTATGGGAGTTCTCTTCGTATGGAAGTAATGAAAATTGATCTCTGCATATACTATACAGTGCTAAGAAACTTAGTTGGATATTATTCTTCAGGTATAACTTTTGATTGAATGTCATAGTGTAGTTTTTTTAAATCTCCAATTCATTTAATTATATTATTTAAACTTGTTATATATTTCAGTATGTTTTTTTTATTATTTTTATAACATGTAATATTACGGAAATGATTCAAAAATTATTAAATTATACTCTTAGAAAATAAAAAGTTCATAATTATAGATTATCGGAATGAAACTGTCAGATACGAAATTGATAAAAAATGTGAAACGCCAGCTTAGGTATAATATAAAGGCATTGTGAAAACAATAAAACTCTGTAAGCAATACAGTTAAATCTTTCAGAGAAAAGCCAAAGTGTTTTGAGAGTGTCCACAGCCATTAAACAAAATTCTCTCTTCAATTGTAGAAAATAAACCATAATTTGTTTTATTGGGTTATAAGTCAAGTTAATTCGAGAAACGGGGAAAATCTCTATATATTTGTCAATATATCTGAAATTATAATTGTTCTATTTAAAATGAGAACTTTTTAAAATATAAATGGTAAAATTATGAATAAGTTATTTTCAATTTGTCTAATCATTCCAATCCCTATCACATCCTCCTACAGCTTCTATAAATCATGGGCAAATATTTCTTTTATTTCTATGTTGTTTAGAAAAAAATAGTTTTAAATGGAAAGAAAAACATTTATTTTACAGCAATTTTCTACACCACCTCTGAGGTATTGCTGCGGCGTACTATGTTTTTTTGAATTTCCAAAAAATTAATAATTTTATAATTGAATACGAATGATTTTATGACATGGTAAAATAAAAAACAGATGTAAGAATGTGCTTAGGTACAATATAAAGACATTTGTAACAATAATTATACTTTACCTAAATTTTAGATACATGATGTTTATTTATTTTATAATCCATGATTTTATAAAGCGGGTTACAAACTATAAATTATTTTGTAGATGTATTAGTTTTCTCTGTATAAAGGGTAGATTTCTTTGACTCGTGAAGAACAATCGTAAATTTATAACTTTAAACAATTTCTTGAGTCACATATGGATGAGAAAAAGCATGTTACTTCTATTATTCGATCAAAAGTTTTACATTATACATTCTACGAAACAAAAAATTGCAATTAATGATAAGAATGATAGAATGACCTATAAATACTAAATAATTCACGAATATAGAATATAAATATTTGTTTCAGTAAGCATGTGATAAGTTTAGTAAACTAAAAAGTTCAGTTGTTTAAGGTAGCTTTTCACGCCTATATGGCACTAAATTCGTAATTATTGTTAGAGCTATCTGTTGAAATTCAGAGATGAAGAGACGTTGTTACGGAAAAGTTACTTTATGAGTTGAGAAAAAAAATTGTTTAATCAATTTTGCATTATTATATGCATGTATATTTCAAATTACTAAGAACTATTTACAAAATAGGAATCTTTTAGGCTTGTCATTCGATTGTTCTTTTGAAACGCTTGTTTTAGTCCTCAATTGTTATCAGATGGAACAACCATTGGAAATTTTTAAAAATATTTAATGTCAAAGAAGTTAGGTACAATTGTTCATACAAAATGTACGTATTTACATGTTTTCGTATCAACAATTGCACCTTATTTCTTTAATATGAAATATTTTCAAAATTTCCAATAGTTACCCCATCTGAAAGTAATCAAGGAGTAAAACAAGCTTTGAAAAAATAAAATGGAATGAAAAGCCTAAAAGATTACCGTCTTTTGTGAGTACTTTCTGAAAATATGAAATATAGATGCAGGTAATGATGCAAAATTAATAAAATAATTTTTTGCCAACTCATTAAGTACCTCCTTTCCGTACTACATCTGTTTATTGCTTGATTTTAACAGACAGCTCTAACAATTATTACAAATTTAGTACCATACGGTAGTAAAGAGCCACCTTCCTCAAAATATTGTAATATATTATAGTTCTGCCGTCTTATGTTCATACAAAAAAACTGTTTCTATTAGCAGGACATAAAATTGTTACGGATCTATTGCGATACATTTGGAATATATTTTTTTGCTTCAATTCTCCTAGCTTACAATTTCTCAATACATTGGTGACTTGATGCTCTAAAAACAAGTTATTTGCAAATTTAACTTCGAAATAACATTTTTGTACAAACAATTGCACCTAACTCATCACACCTTATATGATTCAAATTTTTTTCTCCGTTTCTCTATCTGAAATTATTTCGGGTGCAAAACTAGCTTCCAAAAATCTAAATCAAAGAAATAGCCAAGGAGATACATTTTATTGGAAGGTTTTTTTCCAAATCAAGAATATTGAGTCATGCAATGTTGGAAAATGTTACTGAAAATTTTTTTTTCTAATTCAAGAAAGTGCCCTTATTTTGTACTTCGATATCTTATTACTGTAGTATGTCAAAGAACACCACTTACATTACAAATTTAATACAGTAAGGGAGGACCTCCTTAGAAATCTTGTTTATTAAGCTCAGCAATTGCAGTGTCTCTTAACGTTTTATATTTTATCTTAGATATTGTCTTTTAATACTTTGAAAAAAGATTGAAAGGTGTATAATTATTAGATAACTTTTTTAAAATCAAGTGCTCTACTAAAAGTCATCAACGGTGTCGGGCATAGTGGAAAAAAATGACTTTTTTGACAAAAATTTACCTTTGTCTCAAATATTCAATGATTTTATGATTTTGATTTGTTTTTTAATACTCGTAAAGTGATTGTCTGAACTTTATCACTGCCACTTTTTCGATTAAGATCCAACACAACCTAAAAAAAAGGTAAAAATCTAAAAATTCGAAAATCCCCTTTTTTTAAGTTAAGAAGAAAATGTTTTTATAATTTTTTTAATGATCCGTCAAAAGTTTTTGCAGTGATTTAAAAACTTTAAAATCATCAAACAAAACAATATAACCAGATAAAAAATTTTTTGCCTAGTTTGAATAACTTAGTCAGTTTCTATGCATGTGTTTTGCATGCAATTAGTAGCTCACGATTACTGATTTAGGAACAATTTAGGTTATTTTCCATTGTATACTTATAACCCATAACGAATTATTCTATATTTTGCAGCCTACTTTATGATATTATCAATTATCGAATTGTTAAACATTATATGTTTCAACTTTATTATTTACAAAGTTTTATTGTTGTTGCAAATGCCTTTATATTGTACCTAAGCATGGAGTTTCGCATCTTTTATCGATCTTACAACTCACAGTTTCAATCCGATAATTTATAATTACTGATTTTTTTTATGAAAATAAGTTAATATTTAAGAAATTTCCGTACTATTATATAGTATAGAAGAAAATAAAAAAAAAATACTTAAATATTTCACAATTCAAATAATATGACTAAATAAATTGTAAATTTTTTATCCCATTTAAAATTTGTTTCCAGTGACAGGTATACCTGAGCAAAATAAAAAATAAATTTTCTCAACAATATGTGGTCTACGTAGAAATCAATTTTCTGTACTTTTAGAGTTCTTGATTATAACTCAGAAACTGAACGCAAAAGTTTTGACAGAAGTATCTTGTTGATACAAAATTCTTTTTTTTTTTATGGGCAACTATATATATTTCCTTATCAAGATACGACTTTAAAGATGTAATTTTTGTACCAATTATTTATTGCAATGATCGCATAATAATATTTTCGTTTTAGTGCACGTAAAATAATTGTGCAAATAAAAAAAAAATTATAAAAAATAGTTTTATCATGTTATAATTAGAGTAACT
>JAPYYV010026625.1:0-16468 GCA_030522625.1 Copidosoma aretas
CTGACCGCAACTTGAGATCAAGTAAAACTGCAGTAGCCACCACGATAGGCAAAATAAGCAGGATTCTTTTTTCTCTTATCATAATGCCATTGGGCATCTAGAAATGAAGTATGGGTCTCGAAACAGATATAAACGATAAAAACTGACCATTTAGAAGGCGACGCATTCAACCAATGCAGGACATCCTTGGAATCCAAATAAAGGTAAGTTGAGTCTGCAAAGGGCTTCACCTTATCTATGTAGTGTTAAAATAACTTAGTTAACGAATTTCCAGTGCAAAGCTGAAATGAAAGTGAGATCCCTCACACTTTTATTAGACCTGAACCTGTTTTTTAGGCAACTTAATATATGTGCAGCAAATTAAGAAGTAAGCATGGCAATGAGACTCTATAGAACTCTTTCATTTATACAAAGTTTGATATTTCTCTCTCTCTATATATATGTACATATATATGCTCTTATTATAAATATATATATAAACGTATATACCAATTGTGGACTGTTAAGAGCATATATATATAGAGAGAGATAGATATCAAACTTTGTATAAATAAAAGAGTTCTATAGAGTAAATACTCTTGTCTCAAACTATTGATTTTACCCTGTATCCTGGTCCTGAGCCCTTACCTCCGACACTTAAGTTCAGATGACTTTTTTTTCTGATCTTGAAAAGCTTTTGGAAACTCATTACTCAGAAGCAGAAATGCAGTCCCAACAAGTTTTTACTTTGGATGTTTTTTATCCGGGAGCTTATAAAAATAGTTAGGACATACAGGACATACTTTATGAGGAAAAAATTTCTATCAGTCAGACTCTTAATAATTATGAAACTATGAGTAGGTGTAACGATTTTCTGAAGCTTCTTAGAGAAAAATAACGAGAGGGAATACTTATTTAGAATGCAATAGTACACCAACTCATATAATTTGCTAATCTTCTTATTATTGCAGAAAATTCTAAACCTAGGTAGTAAACACTGCATAAGAAATTTCAAATTTTTTGAAAATTACAATGATTGCATATTTGGAATAAGCTTTTCTTGTGCATAAGTAGAAGTACATAAGTATACTTTGTATGCACTATTCTCTTTAACTTAGTTCCCCACTTTTTAGTATTTTTGGTTTTCTTATTTTTGTATCGTCATTTTAAGCATGTTCTTTACATCATGATTATGAGCACAGAAAAGTATTTCTAGATAAGTTTGGAATGTGTATACTCTTTGTGCATAATTTTCATGTGCGAAAATACTAATCAAATACGCACTAGTTTTACTCTCATGAATTACCAGTAGATGCTCTACAATACAACATACACCATCATGATCAGAAGTATATATGTATTTATGCATGCATCATGTATATGGTACACCAATTCTGTAAAATATAGCATTTGTAGTACCATTTATTACTTAAAAAAAGCACCTTGATCATTCACACTCACAACCGTACGTCAAGAGCGCCCTAGATGGCTTTTTTATTACGCTGTAATACGCAGCAATAGCTGTACTTCTGCATGATAATAGCGGAAGCACCGAGCACATGGCTATGCCAATAAGCACAAGTTCGGCACGGTCAGAGCGCCGGATCGGATTTTGTCTTGCTACGGATATGTGGCAATGTAGCTGCGCCACCTGCAGAGCGCCCACACAGACGAAGGTTTTTTGGTGTACCTGTATGAATTAGTCTTTCTAAAACTTTGGCCATAGTATACTTTTGTACGCTCTCACATAAATCGTGCATCAAGTTCATTAATAAGTTTTTGGTGACATTAAATTAAACACGTTTATCAAAAGGGTATATTTTTTATATGCCTATGCTTGACAGATCACCTTTTTATTTTTAAGCAATATACATATTTTCTGTTTTGAGAAGTTATTTGTTCTCTGTACTCATTTTTTAGCATTGATCTTTAGGGGCAACACAAAATCGACATTAAACCTTAGCAGATAAACTTTAGGAAAAACCACTCATAAAATTAGGACCGAAATTGCCACCTAATATGACAACATATTTAAAATGTACTTTATAACCGCTGCAATCAATGAAAATATTTATTTCATTCATTGACAAATTTTAAGGTTATAATATTATTTAAACACACTAAATTTTTACAAAATGCGATAAGTATTTTGAATTAAAAACATTATCAACAACACAATTTTCTAATTTCGCAATTATCGTTGGTGGTACAGTAGCTATAAAAAAATACATCTTACCTAAATTTTCATAACTAGTTAGGCATATCAGTGCGTTACGAGTTTTACACTCATCGTTAGATAGAAATACAGGAAAACCATTTTTGTTTGAATCTTGATAATTTTATTCCCGTAAATATTTCTAAATAATATTGTACCGTATCATTTCTTCTACTGACAACTTCTCCACGTAACTAAACACTTTATGGGAAACTCCGGGCTTCTCCAAAAACAATTTAAAACACTTTATAACGACGTAAATCCAATGTTAGCAGATTTCCCACATGAATTAAAAATTCCTACACTGAAGATTTTGTACAATTTCCTACATTTTAACATTTTTTTATGGTTTCTGGTGATACATACAAGCTATCAGTCGTATACTTTTCAAACCTACAATTTTCTGTCGAAAATTCAAAAACAGATTTTTGTTTTTTTCTTAAATAGACCCTACTTTAGCAATAACCGTATCCATTGTTAGAGTATGTCACTCGCTGTGAATTTTTTTTATAAAAACAAAATACTTATTTTTCTGCTAGGAAATTATAGTACTGGTTGAATATTCCGTCCATAGCTTTTCTAAAAAAAAGCAAATTTTTGTATAAAAATAGTTAATACTCCAGCATTGCCCTTTGAGAAGACTCAACGGTTATGTAACCTTCATCGATCTGCCGATAGGCGATTTAAAAAAAATGTGTGTATTGCAACCTGCAAGACTTAATAATCTAAAGACAGTACAAAAATTTTATAAACATACGTAATCACTTAAGTAACATCCAGTCGTTAGCATTGATAGACACTTCAATAACACTTTTATCCAAGCAGAAGGGATCTCATCTACTTAATAATTATTAACTCTTTATTAAAATAGGGAACAAGTAATAACTAGTAAAAAAAAGAAACAATTTGTCCAGTTCTTATTAAAGACTACAATCAGACTTATAATCGACAATTATCCATGATATACTGTAAGTAGAAGTTTTCGATACTTATCATCAGTTTTTTTTTTTATTCGCGAGATCGATTGGTCCCACCAAGTGTCCGCAAATATTATTATTTTTTATCATAATTTATTCATTAATTTTTTACATAAAATAAAACACAGTCAAAATATTCTGTCATATACAATAACTATAAACTATTCAAACAGTTTTAAATAAATTCTAAAATTTAATTTTCAGATACATATAATTTACCATTAAAGTTATTTCCAGTTACTATTTTTTTCTATGTTTTTTGAATGACATTTAGAAAGAAAATAAATATAATCATACCTTATAATAAAAAATAGCATAACTTATAAAATTGTATTACTTGTCTAAAACCTGGACTTTACGAATTCTTATCATCATTTATTATTATTTATTTAGTTACTTACTCAGCTAAATAATTTTTGCCTTGGTTTGGAAAAGATAAAAATGTAATTAGACTTTTAAAAATTTTATCGTAATAATGACGAAATATGTAAAACGATCAAGACTTTTAAATTATTGGTTTTCGACAATCATTACTACAATATAAATGTGGAAATTCTTTCGGTGTCATTGGGGTTTCTTCGATATTGAAAGGCTTTTTCTGAGAAAGACTTTAACTCTCAGCGATGAATAATTGTCCCATAAGAGCCAATTAAAACTGTGCTCATGTTAAGTAGATGGAGGACGGGGACTTAAATCTAAAAAAAGGATTAGCTTAATTGTACCTGAAAAAAAAGGGAGTGTCTTTATTGGTAATGTGAATTCATTCCTCTTTATTAGTACAATCAATGATCACTACTGTTATTACAATTAAGTGCACTAATTATAATTCAGAGAATAAGGTGTTACAGGCTAGTGACTCCTTCAGATAACAACGAGAGCACGCGAAGCAAATGAGTCAATTTGAACGCCCTCTAGCTGAACTCTGATTGGCTAAGATCCGTAGCACTAATACAGAAGAACGACAGTAACGGTGTTAACTAGCTACTACCAATAGCAAACATACCACCCGCGTGAACTGATTAGAATTTCTCAATAAAAAAAGGAAAATAAATAAAAGGAGTAACAGTTCCTATCGAATCTTAAATTAATGCAGTGACTAATAATAAATCACGAGTAAGAGTGATGTGCTACAAATTTCATTGTAAACAACAAAATAAAGTTTATTTCAGACGCAACTTTTATAAAACGTATTCTAGTACGCAGTTTATAAATACTAAAATAAATCTTACAAATGTTTTTAATCGATCCTAAGCTGAGCGAAGTAGAATTGACATATGGCTAGGGCTAGTAAAACTAGAGGTAGCTGTAGATATCTAAACAACATGAACAACTCCATCAGAACGCGGGTTGACTGAAGCTACGGTCGCGAATAGCCACTATCTAGGGGAATTTTGATTATTGATAACCAATACTAGATCGCCAGATTTTAATTCTGGTTGGGATTTTAGCCTTTTTTCTTAAAGCTGCAACAGAACATGATACATATTTTGCCTTTTTTTTCTGAAAGTGTTGCGCCGTTTTCGAGATAAGCAATTATCGCTGTAAGAGGGAAAAGGGACTAATCAAGCTAGTTTCGGTTCTGGATTAGTATGTAAAGTGCGCGAATTTAATGAATAAGCAGGCATAAGAGGTTTTTAGTCAGGTGGATCGTCAGAAAGAGGGAACATAGTCCTCGAACAGAGCCGTGCTTTATTTTAATAAGGGAGTGTGAGCACTTAACAATCATAAGAATGCATTGCTCAATAACGCGCTTTGAATGATTTTTAGTTACTTCCACCGCAGCTACCCAAAGACTGCAGAAATGGGGCACTACCGGTGGATTAAAATGTCTAGTAGTACCTTATGATGTAAGAGCTGGGCCAACTTTCTCTGATTCAAACTGTGCAAGCATTTCGCAAAATTCTTGATCAGGACCAACCAAATTCGTACCACGATCACTATATGTCTGTGCAGTGACCTTGTCGAGCAATAAGTCTCAAAAAAGCTGCTATAATGGCTGATGGGGTATAATCTCCTATAACTTTAAAGGGCACTGCGTGAGTACTAAGACAGATGGAAACAGCTACGTGCTCTTTAGTTGTTTTCCTTCCTACAGTTTTAGCCAATCTAACTGGAATTGGTCCTGCATGATAAACTCCTGCATGTTAAAACACTGTTAGAGGTAAAGTTAGTGCTGTTGGTAAGATGCTTATGATAGGGGTTGCAGGCTTTCCTGAATATCTTTTACATGTTATGCATTTGCAGAGCATATCGCGAGGTACTTGACGTCCTTGCGAAGTCCAAACAGAATGAAGAAAACTACTTAAGGTCAAAACTGAAACAGCGCTGAGGGTTTTAAGATAAGCATGTTTGACTAGAAGAGTAGTACACAAATCGCATAAGTATACAGTCATGGGTGATTTGGTGTTATAACAGAAGGGAGAATTTTTCGAACGCTCGTAAAGTTGCAGAAGTCCGTCGACCATTGCAGGGATCAGGCGCCAGAATACAATCTCTAAAAGATTTCTTAAGCATTACAACTTTTTTTTGGATATCAATATTTTAATGCTTATGTAACCAGTGATCTGTAGCGAAGCAAATCTCTTTAAATTTTATGAATCCATCACTGTTTACCACTACGTACTAAAAATCTAAGAAGTTCATATTTAATATTTCTAGAAATCGAATTATTCATTGTTTTTTGTTCCCTAGTGATAGTTTAATAAATGAATGGATAATAAAAGGCAGTGATTCTCAGAAATTTATCAAGTCTTAAATACTTATAAATGATTTTCCCGGAATAACGTAGGAATTTTCGGCAGACAACTAATTTTGTAAATACTAAATAAGGTAGGATCTTCAGCAAACAAGGAATTTTTTGGGTGCAGTTGAGTTGAGAATGCTGGACCGACTGACCGCAACTTGAGATCAAGTAAAACTGCAGTAGCCACCACGATAGGCAAAATAAGCAGGATTCTTTTTTCTCTTATCATAATGCCATTGGGCATCTATGTAGTGTTATAATAACCTAGTTAACGAATTTCCAGCGCAAAGCTGAAATGAAAGTAAGATCCCTCACACTTTTATTAAACCTGAACGTGTTTTTAAGGCAGCTTAATATATGTGCAGCAAATTAAGAAGTAAGCATGGCAATGAGACTCTGCACGCGTTACTATTTCTTGGATCTTATTTTCGAAATATAAATTAGATTTTTTATATCATGAAGTATTCCTTTTTTTTCAAATGTGACTCATTAATATAACTTTTAAATACTTTTTGCAAAGAGAATTATTACTTAATAACTAGATAATAACGTAATAATCATCAAAATAGTTTGTGGTAACGGACGTTTCTGTTAATGGATTATCAAAGTTCATTTACATAGTTTGTTACGTAAAGGATCTTTCAATTAATGTCACTTTAAATACATTTTACTAGTTTTAAAAAAAAAAATTTAATTTAAAGACTAAATGATTTTGAGTTTTGTTGGTCTGACACTAAATCTTATTACTTAGAAAAGCGTAATTATATTAATCATGGACATACTGAAAACTATGTCGATTTTTGTCTAAATCTTTATTAAAAGCTAATTTTTTAAGTTTTTCTTTCCATTCTATTACAACCCTTAATGCCAAAATAATTACAAAATAATCGTAGGATCCCGGGATTGGCTGTGATCCCGAAATTAAAGTGGTTCTTTTATGCAATAATTGTGAACAGAATTGAACGACACATTAAGGGATTGTTATTAAGTTACACTTTACTCTCCGTAAAAATTTGAGATGAGGTTAACGAACGAAAACGCTAAAAAAAGCTCGGTAAAAATTACGAGTATCATATGAGCTCTTATGAAGGGCAGTATACTTTACTTTTACGAAACAAAACGAAATGAAAAACTAACGCAAGAAAGCTTATGCGATTCTGAACCAACTGACATCTCGAAATGTATAAGTACACGGACTTAATCCAAAGATGTCCGTAGAAACGCAGAATACATTGTCATTGCCTATGTTAAAAGCATCGAATGCTGATATTTATAAGTAAAACGTAGTTATTAAAAACCATGACAAGAAACTTTTCTATTGAACATAATGATCTGAAATTTTGGGTGAGTATTGCAATTTAATTATTGAACAATATTAACTGATTAGTCGTAAATGAATAGAATTATGCCGTCACAAGTAGGCACGTCGAACACACGGTTAATTTTCGATATATTACGCGCACGCGATCGCCCTTTCTTCGTCTCTATTCTCTCTCCCGAACTTCCCATCACTACAACCTTACGTCTAATCCAGCATCGTCTCTTTTCCCTCCCTGCCTATCTATTATTCTCCTGCATCCGAGCTTCCTTCATTCGATCAGTTTCCCTCACTTTTCCTTCCCAGACTTCCCCCCTAGTGACTTCACAAGGTATCTGTAAAATCAACGGACTGTAAAGATCGCTGATTGGCGCGAAATAAGGAGAGAGTCAAAGGTGAGATGTCGTGCCGCAAAAAAGCAGCGGACTCGGTCAGTCCGACGCTAGAGCCTGTACAGTACGGTCAACTATTGTTAATAGCGGTCTCGCGTACTCAGCTTGTTGTTGGATTTTTCTTGTCGTCGTTTTTGTTTTCTCGTGCATCGTTTTTTCCATTAAAATCACGCGTACATATTTAATCTCACGCTGTTATCGGAATCCACGCAAATCTCGACGTGCTGCGAGCAACCATGGCGAACATCGGTGCGGGCGAGACCGTGAAACGAAGTAATCGAAACGTGGTACGGACGCGCACACAAAATCAAAAACGCACACACCCACAAATCATCACACACACGTATCCAAAGTGCAAGTTCGTGTCTCATTATAATTCGTCAGGTCATTTTCCTCTTTAGGGTTTTCTCTGCAGAGTTTGTCCCTTGAGCCTTAAATATATCATTATTGTGGCTCATAAACTTAGAGTTTTTTATTTTATCCTGATCCCTTCTGTCTGTCGTTATTTCAATTAATCTATTTTATGCTTACTAGTGTTTGTGTAGTGCCAGTTAATTTTTTCAACGTCAGTCATTTATTAGTACTTCGGTTGTTACGTTATTTGGTATCTTTTCCCTTCAATTACAAAATTATGTTCTTTTTGCATCGCAGTGTCCTTATAGAATAATACAAGTCAAAAAAACAGCTTATTCCGTCCCGTGGACGCAGTCAACAGGGTAGCATCCGGTTTTCGGTACTATATGTTTTGGTGACCCCGACGTGATAAATTTTTGTGTGTCGCACGTGCTATCGAGTATTAGGTCGTTTTTTGGTTATTTGCTCTTCTTAATTTCGCTGGTGTGTCGTCATTGTCCATCGTGTCATCGACGGGAAAAACTAGCACGAGGTCGAAAGCAGCCGGAGAACCAAGAGCAGCGCCAAGAGGCCGCAACCATCGGTGCCGTCAACGGGTGGTCCCACCTCTAACTGCCTCATGCACTATCTTCGAATGCTAAGTGCTGTACATATTTCTTAATCAATTAGATCTTACACCTTTGTATTTCGTTGCATTTTCGTTTCTTTTTGGCCTCCATCCTTATCATTTTCTGTTGACCTCCTCCGTCAAATTTAAGGGAATCTTGTCTCTACCTATCTCTCTCTCTCTCTCCCTCTTGCTCTCTAGCTCCTTCCCGCTCTCTCTTTCTTCCTCTATCCCTCTCTCTCTCTCTCCCATTTTCTTTCTCCCTCTCTTAGTCATTTCCTTATCAGTTCCATCGTTTGCCCTACACTCTATCTCCCTCCCCTTACTTTTTTTTCTCTTATCTTTGTCTGATACATAAAATCTCGTCATTTTTTTTGCCACCTCCAATTCTATAAATCACGCTATCCTGTGCGTATTATATCCTAACGCTCTAAAGGATTATTATTCTCACCCTTGAATTTATTTTTTAGTGTTACTTTATAATAATAACAATATATAACAAATATCATTGCGTCACGAGAAATCGATGTAAGCGAAGACAAATTGTGTTGACTATCAGCGTGCCTAAGACCGCCACAGCGATTTGTACGAGCATAGGTAGACGCAGGTCGGTAACGTAAACAGCGGGGGGAGGTAAACTCGCCCGAACAGGCGAACTGCAGTACGAGACACTGCAAAGTAGCTTGCGGATTTCTTCATGCGGGCGTTTGGTGGCAATGTTCGTGGCTTGGCCTTTCCGTGTCCGATTTCGTCATAATAATCATGTGGTGTCAAATTACTTCATAATTCAATAATTAGTAGTCATTAACATTTTTTTTTTTCTGCTTTTTTCTTGTATGAGCAAGGAGAGCCAAGCTACGTGCACTGTACTTATACTGTAGGTCGCTAACGACTCGTATCTTCATTCTTTCCAAAGCGCGTTTCCGCGCGTCCATCCTTATCGTTGTTTCGCCCACATTTTATTAATAAGATCCTGCCACCAAGTCCATAAGTACATCTGAGCCGAGCATTTTTAAATTCTCCAGGGGCTTGTATACTTATTCCATGCTTGTTTAAAGCATTAATCGTTAAAATCATCTAACATTTGAGTTAAGAGTTGGTACTGAAACAAATAAGGGAAAGGAAAAACCTTTGCTACGTTGTTCATTCAATCGATATTTTTATTTCGCTCTGTTTCAAATTGTTTCTCTTTTCCCATCGATTTTACGCTTTGAGTTCATTATTGCAGTCAACGATTTGGTTTCATTATAGTTTTTTGTAAGAGAAGGTTTTGTTGAAATTTTTTTTTTTTTTTTTTTTTTTTTTTTTTTTTTTTTTTTTTTTTTTTTTTTTTTTTTTTTTTTGGTTATTTTTTAACTTATAGAGCAGAGCATTTCTTTATTTAAGTTGTTTCACATTCGCACTAGCGATGGATCGAGCCACGCTAGTGCGTATGAAACTGATTTCTCAAAAGCGGGCAAATTTAAAGGGACTTATTACGGTAATGTCCAACGCGTCGGATCAAGGTGCTGTTGATGAATTGGCCACGACACTATGTCGAGATCGTATTAAGGACCTTTTCCACGCATACTAAGAGCTTTATGATGAGCTCGCGATCCTCGACCCAGAGGACGAAGGTTTAGACGCGATCGAAGACATCAGGGTTCGGTTCTATACCTTTTCGGCCCGTGTTATCTTCATACCGGGGACACTATCGGCTGATGCGTTAACCGGCCCCCCTCCGATAGGTTAGTCAACCATCCTCAAAAAACAGGGTCTCTTAAAGCTCCTTACTGTTGAAATGCCTACGTCCGACGGTAGCTTCGAAAAGTGGATTACTTCCAAGAACGCGTTTAAATCAATGGTGGACTCGCACACCGACATCGACGACTGTGTTAAGATCTAATATTTGCGGGACGCGCTCGAGGGCGAGGCTTTAAGTAAGATCGCAGTGTACTCCACCACAGGGGAAAATTACAAAAGCGCATGGACATTGTTGTTTGGCGAATACGAACGCAAGCGAATTTTGGCGCACAAACACATCGATGCATTGTATGATTTTGAGCGTATGAGTGTTCCGAATGCACGAGATATTTCGAGGTTAGTCAATGAAGCCCGTCAACACTGTAACATATTGCGTAGCTGGGAGGGGCTAATAGGTGAACCGATGATTGTGCGGGCTTTAGAGCTTGCTCTGCCCATGAGCATCCGTCAAAGATGGGAGGAGACACTTAGGTTTAATGATCTTCCCTCACTTGATACCTTTTGCAATTACATAAGCGTGGTTGCGTCTCGTTTATGAACAATCGAAGTCAAACACACGCGAATGAACTAAAAAAAGGGATGCAAGTGCCCAGCCGAACGGGAACCGGAGGCGATAAAAAAGGAAAAGCCTAAGACGGGCGGGCGCTCTCTGGCCCATAGTAAAGTGTCCGCGGTGCGGGGATGCACATCGGATTTATTCGTGCTCGGAATATAGCGGGCTGGGCGTCGAAGAGCGTTAGAAGTTTGTTGACTTCAAGGTCATGTGTCGTAATTGTTCGGGTAAGCATTTGAAAGTGTGTATATCGTGTGCCTGTAAGAGATGTGGCTAGGCTCACCACACTTCTTTGCACCGCGGATCAAAGAACGAGAGTTCTAAGTGACTGGCAGCGGGCGTGCTTGAAACGATTACCCGAGTGCCTCACTCGCAATGAATGATGAGCGCAGTGATTAGAGTTAAAAATGCGCAGGAAAACTTCGTCGAAGCAAGCGCGCTCCTGGATACATGCACCACAGCACATTTCGTAACGGAAAAATTCGCACGTGAGTTAAAATTTCCGTTACAAGCTTGTTCGATACCCGTGAACGTGATCGACACTTTAAATACGGTCACTTAACACCGCGTGCAAATTGATTTGAGATCACGCGTGAACGATTTTTCAAAAACTTTCTTACGATGCCTAAGATCGCGGATTTTGTATCGGACAAGATTTTTCCTCGGGAATCAGTTAATTTGCCATTAAATATAAAATGAGCCGATCCACGTTTTCACATATCGCGTTTGGTTGATATGCTTATTGGATCGGGGGCAACTTTATCGTTATTATCGGTCGGTCAAATTCATCTCTCGCGTGACCGAGCCGATTTGGTTTTATAAAAAACCATGTTCAGTCGGGTGATCGCCGGGGGCTGGCAAGAAAATCGAGAAAAATCAACGGTGAGGTGTAATTTAACCACTTAAACCGAGCAATTGCGGAAATTCTGGGAATTCGAAGAGGTTCGGGTGAATTTATCGTATTAACGCAGGAGCCTTTTTGCGAGCAGCATTACGTCATTAATACCACGTGCAATTGAATGGGACGATATACCGTGCGTCTTCCATTCAGCGAAGAATCACCCGATCTCGAAAAATCTAGTTCCCAAGCTTTGCAGCGGTTTCGTACGATGCGGAATAAACTACACGCCGACGACCGGCTTAAGCGCAAATGCACACATGTACTCGAAGAATACATAGCACTCGGACACATGACGTTAGTGCAGAACGAGAATTCAGACGGGTATTATCTGCCACATCACGCAGTAATAAAGAAGTCGAGTACTACGACAATGGTGCTTGTAGTGTTCGACGACTCTGCTAAACCGATCGGGGCATATCACCGAATAAAAAATTGCTAGTAGGGCCCACCATTCAACCGAAACTGTTCGAATATGTGATGCGTTTCCGGTCATATACCTCCGTACTAACCGCAGATATTAAGAAAATGTACCGACAGGTGCTCGTGCACCCCAACGATCGGAAATATCAGCGTGTTTTTGGTATCACGGTACAGACGTCGCGGAATACGAATTAAATACGGTTACCTTTGGAGTCACGTCTACTCCGTACTTAGCGATAGGCACGTTACACCAACTAGCTGAGGATAAGAAAAGGAAATTCCCAAGGGTATCAGAAATTTTAAAACGCGATTTATACGTAGACGACTTGCTAAACGGCACGAATTCACTAAACAAAATTCTAAAAATTCGCAACGACATGATTAATATTGTAAAACGCGGGGGTTTTAATATTTGGCAGTAGGCATCGAATCATCAACACGCGCCTGACAATTTAGATCGGAAGTCTTTTGAGTTCAATGATGCTTTGAAAAGGATCCGGTGTCCAAAACACTCGGGATGATGAGGGATTCGCTGTCAGACAAATTTTTTTACACCGTTAAGGTGATCGAAGTTCCGAGTAAAATAACCAAGCGTCATATTCTTTCGGGAAATGTAAAAATTTTTGATCCACCGGGATTTTTGGGGCCAGTAACTTTGTACGCGAAAACCATCATCCAAGACTGCTGGAAGGAGAGATGCGATTGTGACTGATTTCGCGAGTCAACTCGGTCTTATGAGTAACTTTTGAATTGAGCGGAAACTATTTATTGATCAGTCGATAAGGATAAAGTTACACGGATTTTGTGACCCGAGTAAGTTGGGTTATGGCGCGTGTATTCATTTGCATTCGAACAACGATCGGGGAAATTGCGTCGTTCGTCTAGCGTGCGAAAAATCACGATTAGCGCCGGTGAAAACTGAAACGATCCCACAATTAAAGTTAAGCGGTGCATTGCTTCTCGTGCGTCTATTTATAAAGACGCATCCAGCACTTGAAGTTGAGATCAAGAAGGTATATTTTTGGTCGGATTCAACGATCGTACGATTCAACCATTTACACTGGATGAGAGAATCCCCGTATCTTCTCTAGGTGTTCAAGTCAAATCGCGTTAGTGTAATTTAGGCACTGGAAGTGCCTCATGAATTAAGGCATGTGCGTACGAGGGACAACCTGGGTGCGATGTGGGCGAGAGTGGCCGGAAGCGATTTTGAATGCAATAAAGGAACTGCCGCACAGTGGGCCAAATCGCTGAAAAAACGACCAAAACCTCGCCTTTAACCCAATTTTGCTTCAAAAAATTATTTTTTGATACCGTTTGACTCGTTTTGATCTCTACTTTAAGAATATACGTAAGTCCCTTTTACGTGCACAAACTCGTCTGTATTGTGTAGGTGGTGCCAAAGTAGTCATATTGGCCAAACCAGCTACTTAATGTCTAATTTGAATCAACAGTTGAATTATAAAAAATCCAAAAACGGTGCTTTCTATGGTTTTTTAGAGCACTTAACACGGATCTGCCGTTAATTTTACAAAAAACCAATTGTTTAAACAAATTGTTTAAACGAATATAAAGTTAAAATTTTTAAAAAACAAGTGATACATGTTTTCTATGGTTTTTTAAGGTGCTGATTACGAATCTGACTCTTAAAACGCAAAAAACCAATTGTTTTAACCAATTGTTCAAACAAATATTGGGTTGGAATTTTGTAAAAGGGAGCGATACATGTTTTCTATGGTTTTTGAGGGTGCTGATCACGAATCTGACTCTTAAAATACAAAAAAAATTTGTTTAAACAAGTAGTATAAATAATTATTAGGGTTAATATTTCGAAACTGTGCGACACACGTTTTCTACAGTCATTAAGACTGCTTATTACGAATGTTACAATCATTGTGCAAAAATATATCTTTACAGTGGGTCAGATCTTAGCAAAGCGATCAAAACCTCGTATTTACGCCAAAAATATAATCTTTTTCAAAGCTTTGAAAACCAATGCTATTTTCTTAGTTAGTCTATTACAAGTATGCGAGTCTTTCTACTGACAATTGTGTATTACAAAATAATACTATTACCTCACACTTCAGAAGCATTAGGATATTTCTAAAAAATTGAACCACAAGATAAAATGTGCGTAAATACTGAGATTCTATTCCTTCTAAATAACCATACTAATCTGATATTAAAATTAAAACCCAGACAAATTTTAATTATATTAACCAAAAAACAGGAATATCAACACATGTGCTGCAAATCAGGAATTTATCATTGGAAGAATATCAAATTTCAAAAGAGGATAGCTTTGCAGAGATTCCATGGATTTTAAATTTTTTTTAAATTGAGTTTGGGAGACATGTATTGGTGCATATAAGATATGCTCAAGGGTGTTTTATATATCACATTATCTATGTTATCACAATGAAGGAGCAAATCAATTGGTATTACATTAACGTCAAGTACGAGTGCAGCAAGGAAAATAATCTTGCTCTTCTTGCATACTTTTGCCATTAAAAACACAGTTCACATAATAGAACCAAATGTAACTTTAATTAAAATTTAGTTTACAATAAAAATAACAATTTAAGTGAAATATTTAAATGTCAACGTAAAAATTAGATGGAATTTCATTCAATTACCCGGAAAGTATTTGTCACTATATTTTTGATTATTAAAAAGATAAGGAGATAATTATTCTTTAATAATGAACAATAATACATAATTTAAAATATTTTTTTTAAATTTAAATACTATAGAACATTATCTAATATTTATTGTTTGTAATCTCTTGTGCTCGTAACTTTCTCAAAATATGAAATTATTTGGAATCCATAAAAAAGAATTAAAAAAAGACGCTAGTTTTTAGATAAAATTTTTTTTTTTGAGGCACACCTTTGAAACCGAGCTTATTTCAGTCAGAATTTTGCGTTATACGTGAGAAAAATCGTGTACACGGGGCTCAGCTCTTATGACACACTTTTTTCAATTTTAATACAATTTTGCTTCCTTATAAGGAAGCTTTGTACAGGCAACAAAATTTTTTTCGTATCAACTTGATAGAAATGTCTCATAGGGTTTCAGAAATTAGAATATGTTATTTATAGAAAATGCCCGTCTCTGTGTGTGTGTGTGTACCTGTGTGAGTGTTCATGTGTGTGTAATTAGTCATATTTCAAAAACCTGACGACTGATTTCATGGATATCAAATTTATTATATGTTAAGACCGACGTATGAACTATGGAAGTAAGTTGGCTAGGCCGGTTCTGGGACAGTTTTACGGCAGCCCTACTAGTGCCGGAGTACCCTTACCCGACAGCCGGGCTTCCCCTTACTATAGCAAGAGCTACTCAGGTTTTCCCTAGTAGTGCCGGATTAGCCCTACTGTACCGGATCAACTCATTATCAACAAGCAGTATTATCGACCGTGGTCAACCTCGTGCTATTAGACGAGCAAACGCTTACTATTGCATAAAGCAGCCTTACTTCCACCATCCCCATGTGTGATTGAGCCCATGCTTTAGCAAGGGCTCCGTTTGGATTCCCGATCGCGCAAACTAAAGGAAAGTCGCTCAGCTACATTATCGGCCTATGATCTCTGCCCTACCCGCATGCGTCAAGCCCGAGATCCAAACATTTGTTAATACAGCTGCATAATCATCATTAAATACGCTCGATACGCACTCCCCAGAAATATGATGCGCTTGCTCTCTCCAATGTACTACTTTTTACACTTATCTGAGGCAAGCGTGAGCACGTTGTGTAACGCTTGGCGCGAGTAATACTATGCCTGGTCCGTCTTATCAATACGGACGGGGGGGAGGGGGGGGGGTATCGAATGTCGCGAATCGTGGCTTTTTCGGCAAAGGTTTCTACGTCAGTGTAGAGGATGTTTCCACGGTGGGCAAAAGGGCGCGAGAGAGCGAGAGAAAGNAAGGGAGAGAGAGAGCGAGAGAAAGAGCGAGACGCGGAGGATGGGGTCGAGGCGGGCAAGAGGGAGAGAGAGTGAATATTAGGACGAGATGTATGCAGCAGGGGAACAACGTAACTCTCATTGACTCTAATCCCGCGTTAAAGACGAAATATGATCCGCTCTTTTATCAGCGTAGGTATTTCTCTCATCTTCGACAGAGTCCTTCTATGCCTGCTTACTCAAACGCATTTTGTTTTCAATTTGGAGCGAGAGATATGATTAGCAGAGGCAAGCGCGTTTTGTATACAATACTCGGCACGAGTAACATGATGCTCATACCTCCTTTCTTACATATTAT
>JAPYYV010026629.1:0-11783 GCA_030522625.1 Copidosoma aretas
AAAAAAAAAAATGATACGACAACAATGATGATCACCGGGAAGGACAACTCCACTACAGCGCGACTCGGTCCCCGTGTTTACAGCACCAGCGGCTCCTAGAACGTCGTTGGGTGACTTTATCTCGGCCGGCCGGTCGTGAGCGCAGACTGTCCCCCGCCGCGCGCGTAAAGTCCGAGATGGACTGGCAATGCGAGAAAGTGGGGAATTTTACGTCGTTTTTCAGACGAGGGGGGGGGGGGGCGAGACGCGTCCGAAGAGGAAATTTTATCACGGCGACGCGGAGGCGCGAGAAGTACTACCGTGGAGGGGTCGGTTAATTTTTCGCTCCCCCCGCTGGCCTGGCACTAGTAATTTCGAAAGGTTATGTATGCTGAGTCAGCTGCATACTTTGATTTCCATTGCAGTACGTTTTAACAGATTGATCGCATTTGCAGATTGAATATAGAAGCAAAGGGTGTGATGATTCCAATAAGCGTGAAAATTACTCACGCGATCGTCCTACGTAAACAGACTCAATCGGTCTCTCTCTTACTCTGAACAGCCGCGATGGTCCAGCCCTGGATTCCGGGCGCCAGTCGGGATGAAACAATTTGCCAAGAGGAGGCAGAGACTCCGACGGGAAGATCGCTCCGTATAATTATCGTCTCTTCGGAGCCGCGTCGTGTTTCGATCGGAGCGACTGTGGATGATGTTGGACGTCCCCCTTCGACGCCGTGCCGTTGCACCGACACGCTGTTATTACTAATAAGTACACTTTTCGTGAGCGTAATAAGTAAGTATCGGGACACGGGGATGGTCGCCGTCCGTCAAATCACACGTGCGTCCGACACGTGAGCTGATGACGAACTACTTTTGGGGGTTATGAATTTTCGAGCGACGTTTTTACTGCCGAGTATACAGGATCTGTTTGACGAGTCGAACATTTTGTACGATAATGACTTTTTGCTCTTGAAAATAGATGCTTGGGATGTTCAAACCAAAGTACTTGCAGGATATTGAAATTTTTTTAAATCAATCGAACGATGAGAAATTTCCCGAAGACGGTTTCAATTCTTTTGATTATTTTTTAATGAAATGAATACCAGGATCACAAATTGTATATGTCCGATATTTTGGTAATTCAACATGAAATAGTTTCAAGAATCAGAATAGCTGTGGAAAATAAAAATTGGATGAAAAACGACAAAGTACTTCATCGTTCGATGTATTTTTTCAAGAATCTCAATATTTAAACATGCTTCGACGATGATTAAATGTTATGCTATTGTCGGTATTACTTCGTCTTATTAATTTGTACTAGATTTCTCTAAGCTCGTTTATCATTTTTAATTAGGTATCTATCGGAATGCAGAGCCTTCTTAAACCGTCATATTTAAAACAATGTAACACACAAAAAAGCGCAGATGGGCGCTCTCATCGATTGGGTACCAATTACACAAAAAAGATAATAATAATAATTGTTCTTCAATTTACCATCCATCAGGAGTACCATAAACTAAAAAACGAAAAAATTACCCAAAACTAAACTCACGATCCGCGCCTTCCCATGCACCACTAACGGTACAACAAGGCCATCAGCAGAATAAACACCAATCAATCTTATTCCGCTGCGGCGCAAATGTGAAAATAATTGCGCTGATCGACACACAGCGCAGCCCTACTTTGCATGCACACGTACACTTTACCCGCACGGCCGTGAATAAAATCGCGCGCGCCTCGCGCAGCCTAAGCCACCAATTTCAGCGACTCACGTGCGCTAGTTACGTTACTCTCGGGGAGGGGGGCACTTTGGCACTCTCTGGTATGTATATACATTTACAATACGCCTGCGCAAAGAAAGGTGCGGCAGAGAGAAGATGAGAGCGCCCCGCAGCATCAGGAAGGCGCATCGCTGTACCGAAGCTATGCATCATTTATGCGTGTGTACAGGTAAGAGCCGTGGAATCGCGCGGGGCAAATTGCAAAGGCCGAGGGAAATAAAATTCGAGCGCGCTTGCGGCGAGAGAAAAAACGAGCGGTAAGTATTCGAAGCGCGCTCGCGCGGGGAAGGAAAGGTGAGGGAGCGCTCTCTTTCTCGCGTTATACGTTTACATTATACGGCGTTCGGTTGACGCGCACTGGAAAACGGGGGGGGGGGGGGGGGGGGATTTGGGGCGGGGAAAAATAGCGGCGCGCGCGCGGGTTTTCCCCCCCCGCCCCCGGGGGGGGGGGCAAGGGGCCTCGACTAACGGCGCCTGCCGTGGAAATGGTCCGCGGGGCACGTAAAATGGCTCTCACTGGCCCCGATGATGAGGCGGGTACTCCTGGGCATCATACCTGCCATCAGTATGGTGGAAGGTTGTTGTCCAAAGTGTGCGCGGCGGGGAAAAATTTCCTGTTTCGGTAAGGCTTTTTTAGGATCCAATAAAGTCCATCTTTCATGGACCACGTACCCCTGGTCCCGAATAGTCGGGCCTATTGAATTGTTGCATAAAAGAAAATTGTAGTACGATGGTGTTTGTTCCATGCATGCATCAGCATAAATATTATATTGATTAAAAACAAAAAATGAATAAAAAAGCCATTTCTATCCCATATTTATCGATCAAACGTTTGACTGAATATAACAAATACTTAGAATTGATTTCACCAACTACTACTTAGAATCCGTCAGAGGCAGGTGATAAAATACCCTCGATGGATGAATAAAAATCTTAATGTAGTCGAACCGATTGTCACCATCTCGACTGCGACATCGACTTCACAAAGGAAGGAAGGCAAACAGCCGTCGAGCATCAGGTTCTATAGGAAACGGTATTTTTCGCCGTGCCGAGATCGATTGTCGCAGATTAAAACTCAAGACTCTAAAGATTTCTTTGAGAACGAGACAGTATCCGGGGTAACAAATACGAAGCAACATCGAAGAACGGGGGGAGTAGAAACACCTCAACACAGTGCGCGGAGGAAGAAAAGGAGGGGGATATCCCCGAGCGTCGTCGCCCGCCACCACGAGCGAACTGTTTCCAATTTAACGAGGTAACTCGATATTACCACCGCTCGCGCGGGGAATACCTATCGTCGGCGGCGCCCCCCCCCCTCCGCCATCGTCGCGGGCAACGAGATTGGGAAAGTTTTGCTTTCGCGCGGAGTAATATTTTTGAATAAATCCCGAGGAGCTCTTTCCTGGTGTACCTATGCTGTACCATATACACGTGCTCGCGCGCCCGCCCAGACAGCCACGAAACCGTAGACGGGGAGGGGGGGGGGGGGTAAGACGTAAGGGATAGGTACTGGTGCGTCGCCTTTGAACGCGCCCCGTCACTTGATATTCATCGCCACTCGCGATTTTTCCCACCCCCGCCATCATTTTTTAACCCCAAGCCTGTGTCTGAATATCGACGTGATGATCGCCCGCCTGCATTATCGATGGGCTTGTTTTTTCGCTATCCACCGCTCGGAAATCCAAAACAAATTCGCCCCCGGCCGATCCTCGAGGTTTTGCTTGATTTGGCTTCGGTGCAACGAGCTCCCTGGAAAAATCGTTGAAATTTTCAAAGCCCGATCCCGAAAAAGCGCAGGAGCCGCCGCTCGCGTCAAAGGCGGGTAGCTAGCTGCCCTCGGCATAATTAAAGCGTCTCGAGAGCCAGAATCGGCTCCGAAAACGTCGAGAGCCCCCCCCCCGGTTTCGACGATCCAATTAGAAAAAATTTCTTTCGAACGGAACGACAGGGAGAAAAAAGGGAGCTCGACGGTATCGATCCGCGCCCATGGTGTATAGACATTTGGCCGGCGCGCTTTTCCACGCAGCGATTCCGAATCGCCGTGGCCACGCTATACATGCTGCTCCGCACTGCTCACGTACACACACTGTGTAAAGCCGGCTAGCTGTGGCGCGCGAAAATTAGTATTCCGAGCGGTGTACAGGCGTTTCTTCGGTTCGGCACTAGCCGGCTGCACAGCGCCGTTTATTTTTTTCTCCCCCCCCCCTCCCTTCCGTTATAGGTACACCTTGGCTCGTTTTCGCGCTGCGAGAGAGAGGCGCAAAAGAGTACAGTCGGATTTATAAAGCCAGGCTTGAGCCAGTTCGGCGCGAAATTAAGGACCTGTAAATCTGCTATCTCGAATTAGTATTCCGGCTAACGCCCAATCGCTCTTTTCCTCCCCCCCCCCCCCCCCCCCCCCCCCCCCCCCCCCCCCCCCCCTCCCCCCCCCCCCCGTCGCCCGCCGCCCCCGCCCCCTCCCCCCCCCCCGCCCCCTTTACATTCGCTTAGCGCGCGTTTGGTGATTAAGCCCACCCTCCCATTCGAGCTCCCGTTGGTGAGGTTCGGCTTGATTAATCGAAAGTTCCTGCCTGCCCGGGAATAACGACGGTACGTTCGTCACCGTACGATCGAAGGCTTGGAAAGTCGCGAGGAAATTTTCTGTTTTAGTCCCGTACTCTCCGAACCTCGCGTGGTCCTGGAGCTCCTTCACCCACGACACGCTCAAAAGTTTGCACGATTAAAAAATGTGCAAATACCGCAGAAATAAACGACTCGCCGATGATAAATAATTCACCCCGAGAGTGCGAACGACGCGGGTGAACCGAAAAAATTTTCCCGACAGCAGCAGCAGCAGCAGGGAGCCCGAATTATCATCGCCGAGGCCTTTGAATTAAATACAAGCGGCGGAGAGAGACAGAGAGCTTTTCGCGGTCCCTCGACCGCACGCGCGGCTAATGTCGCCCATGTATATGTATATACGAACGGGGGTGCATCGCTAATAACAGGAGGGAGGAAACAACGCGCGGGGGACTGGTCGCAGTGTGATACATGGGCTCCGCGGTGGCTCTAAATTTCAAGGGGAGGCCTGGGTATAGGGGAAAAAAAGTTTTCTCGAGCCCGCACGAGCGCAGGAATGGTAACGCACGGTATGGTACGAAACAAAGGGTCATGGGAGGAACAAAGTAAGGAGAAGACGCATTCGGCTGGAGCCGTAAAGAAGAGCAGCAGAAGGGGGCGATGATCGTGCGCGCGATATGAGCGATTGTTATTGTCCCCGGGCAGATAATGTCCTCCGTCGATGGGGGAAGGACATCATGTAAATGGATCCAACGACTCCTTCGCGGTAGACCCGAGGGTACGTGGGTACAGTGGAACGTATATACACCCCCGAGCTCGCGGTCGTAACATTCAATGAATGAGAAATCATAAGGTACGCCGGCGAAAGTTCAAACGACGAACAAATAGGACGCGGAAGAAGAGCGGGGCTGCGTGCGCTATCGCGGGAACTTTATAATACCGAGAGTTTAGCTACCGAACTTTTGCAATAACGCCCTGCTCGCGGTCCTGCGGTCTGGAGCGTTGTTTGTTGCATCCATGGTACACGAGGTACAATATTATACGCTCTCCCGGCATGAGTTCCTTCGGAGCGGGGCATCAACAGCACACACACGTATTTAACGTATTATCGGGACGATTTCGGTATTTTTCGACCTCCTCGCTCGGCTTTTCCCGCCGCCCGCGCATAATAACTACATCGAACAGCAGTAATCATAAAGACGCGTGCTTCAAATGTCGGCGAGTCGGATACTACGACCGCTTCTTCCTCGTGTGCCTTGCCATCGCGCGTAAGATCCGGGAACACTGGAATAAACAACGAGTTTCCGAAAGCTCCCTCCTGCCCCGCGCGTTCCAGACTCCAGCACGTGCATCGGAACCTTGCACAGTGTACACCCGATAACCTCCGTCCGTGTGTACAACTACACACGGATATCTACATGTACGGATATTCGGGCCAAAGAGGAAGGACCGGGAGAAAGATGTACCCTCGCGGGAGGTCTTCCCGGTGTATCTCCGGTTACCCGCTCCGTGTCCCTTTTCCCGTAGCTATCCTGAGCTTTTCCTCGCCGCTGTTGACGCTCGCCGCTTCTTCGGTATACCCCGTATCTACAGCAGCAGCAACTGTTTACTCTTTTAGCGGCGCTTAGAGAGGCTGTTTTTACGCCCTACACGCGCTGCACCCGAGCTCCCGCCCCTGGCTCTGTTTGTCCGCAAATACGGAATCGCTCGGTACGGGGGGTTTTTTTTTCCGCTCGTTCGGGTCCTGCAGGATTTCCACTGCTTCCGTTGGCTCGCGCGCTTACTGCTCCGTCCGAAGCTCTTTCGTCCCTCCTGTAGTGTCTTACATATACAGGTGCACCGCGGGGATTACGCGTGGATGCGCGTTGTTGTCGTTCGCGGGGATGGACGAGGAGCGAGGGTGCAACGTTTACCGCGCGCCGCCGACGATGCCGAACGAGGAATCGCGCGAGCGCGGAAAGGAGGGAGAGCTTCGCTTTAATAACTCTGGTGCGGATGATGATCGGGAGAGATTACGCGGGGCAAATTCAATTTTCTCGCGGCAACGGCGAACGGGCCGAGGAGCCCCAAGAGATAGAGAGAGAGAGGGGGGGGGGGGAAGATGATCGGTAATTCCGCTGACAGTGCGAAAAGAAGTGAGGAGGAGGAGGAGGAGAACATCTCTCCCCGGAAGCTCTGCTGACGCCGATGGGCTCCACCGCCGCCCGCTGCCTCCAGATCCAGAGACTGGGAAGCGAAAGGAGGTGGAGGACGAGGTGGATCAGCGAGGACGACTACTACTGCTGCGACTTCCCTTCCTTCCTTCCCCAGATTTCCCCAGCGATTGTCTCGCGAGACGCGGGATGGGTCTCCCGTCAGGCCGTTCATCGGCGACGTGACGGGACTATTTACAGGGAGTTTTCTCGGCACGGCACGAGTACCTACTTACTCGCCAACTGCGCTCTGACTACCTCACTCCTATACATACAAGTATACTTGTACCAACTCCCAAAGCGACTCCGCGGACTACTTTTGGCTCTACTTTCTTCTCATTGTTCTTGTTGTGGTTAAATGGGTTATGGTTGTACTCTATATTACGCACTGCATTGTCGGTAATGTGCGTACATGCGAGGGAGAAGTCGATAATGTGCGAACGATTCTAGCGTATAGGTTGAACGTAAAAAACTGGGTGAATTCTGACTGTTGGGTTTCATGATCCTTCGCGACTCTATATTATATGCAGCAGGGACACTTCCTATACTAACTCACTGTTATATGTACATTCAAGCCTTCTTACTCTGAGGCATTGGAAAATGTATTCTGTCAAAAAAACAACCCCCGGATTTTACCAGTTGTTCGATCTTGAAATCACGTACTCAAAAAAGAAAGAAGAAGGAGAAGAAGAGGGATGAAAGAAATCGGAAAATTTGCGTCAAAGGCCAGTAGTCGTATTGCTCATGGAGAGATAAAAATACATATGGCAAACAAAATTCAACGGCAAATGCCGGTGTAAAAAAAAAAAAGTGGTAAACATCACAGTGAGACGACTACATTTGTATTAAACTATTCAATTGATAAAGTCATATTTGTCGAGGGTTGCGAGTTGCTACTGTTCCACATTCGCCTACACAATTGTACCTGGTGGCATGGATAAGACCGGGAGACTTGATCCGATGATACATTATGAATCATAGCGCTGATCCGCGACCCTTCCTTCGGCCTTGACGATCAAGCTATCGAGATGCCTGACATTATGAAACAGCACCACACTCAGCTGTACACGCTCAGAAAAAATAGGAACCATTAGTCGGTAATACAAGGCAAATTATAGGAGGATCGAGCAGTAAAACCCCACCAGTCACGTAAGTGTACACCTACACTTGCACCACACCAGCATCGTCCCTCCCGAAGACGCATTAGACCGAATTACAAATTTACGAGTTTCCGGGCGTCTTCTCCTCCCGCTACATACATATACATACACAACCGCCCTTTCGGGGTATTAATTAGAGGAGGCGAGTACCTATACCCGCACCGCATGCACGCACGCAGATACTGCTACACCTGCCCATATTACACAGGACAGGGTGTGCGCGCGCACGGGTCTCGAAAGGGGCGGAATTTCTGCGCTGCTCGGATTTCAGGGCTCTCTCTCTCTCTCTCCATACATACCGCGTGCGGCACACCGCGAGAGTCGCGCGAGAGAGAGAGAGAGAGAGGAAACCCGGCGCGTGCATCGTCCATCACGGGTGTGGGTACCGTACCATGCAGTACGCGAGAAGCCTCGGGGCGCTCTTTTTGCAGCAAGCCTCCTCCTCCTCCCCAGACCCCGAAAACAACGCCCCGTATATACGTAATTCGCGCGCGCAACAACAACAACCGCTCGCGCGGTGATTTACAACTGATGCGTGCGTGCAGCGGCGCGGCGTCGAATATCGGGCACGTATACGCATATGGGGTATACACGCACCGGCCCGTGCTATATACTTACAGATATACGCGCGCATACATATCTGTTTGCGCATTGCACGTTTCTCATATTTAATTGTCTTCGCGAGTGCCGCGCGCGGCGTTGTCTTCTATAATACATCCTGCGCTCTAACGAGCCATCATCGGCTGCTCGCAGCTCGGAACTTCTCGCCTCATCTTCATCCGAGCGCTTGCAGATTGTTATGCGCATACGCATGGTGCGTATTTTCGTCCGACGGGCGGCGGTAGGAGGTTTATGATTATTGGATACCAGTGAGGTGTTGCCAACTGCTTCGTATACGTGCAGTAATGATGCTCCGCGTCAAAACTGTGTCATTATTGATGCGGGTTACACGAATTTAGTTTTTCGACGAGAGCTTTTGCCCATGAATAGCGCAGATTTTCCGCGGTGAAACTGTACTCGGTACTTGTACAACGTATATAAGAAAAGTAACGAGCGGCAGCGGCAGGGAAGGAGCCGGGAGGGAGACTGAGAAAATCGAGGTTGAGCGGCTCTTCGGAATGACTAATGGGGGGACGCGAGAGCGGCCTCTCTCGGGGTATTTTCAGTTTGCCTGACAACGACGAGACTGAGCCGAAGATGTTGCGCGCCGCACGTACGCTGAACGCCTTCCTTGTTCACCTGCACATTTATTATGTTAAAACACGAGAGCACGGCCAGCCGCGGTTGGGGAAGAATCGGGAACAGTAATTGCCCGGCCGTCGTTTTGAACAAACCAATCACCAGCGATTAATGTTCACTTTTTTTGTTCCTCCGGTTCAGCTCGTTGTTTCGCGACAAATCGAGTACATAAGTTCAAGCACGGAATAATAAAGCTGGCGACGTTTTACCATGTGCTTTTCAGGTGCGCGTATACACCTGTTTCGATGACACGAGTGTAAAAAAGTTGAACGAGCGCTCGTTGTTTATTTCTAGTTTGGAGCTGGCGGTTATTCTTGCACGGCTTGGAGGTTCTTCCTGCATGCCATTGTTCACCCTCGAACAATACGCCCGATTCGTCGCAACGAAACAACAATTTCTCGAATCAAAAGTGAAGAGCACACAAGCATCCGCACCCTTTCGCTTTCTTGCAAAAAAAAGTTTGGCCCCAAAAATGGGGAGAAAAAAAAAAACAACCACCGATCCTCGGCGGCAGCGACCGCCCCGGTTCCCCAGTCTCGAAGGGCGAGGGTCTATTGTGCTGCAGTAGTGCCACTAACGAGGGCAGCCCCTCGGGCCAGGGAGCCTTAACGAACCGGCCGCACGCACGCATTTTTGCCCGAGACATGTGACCCGAAATTTTAGCGCGCCCTAATGGCATAATACGGATCGCGCGCACGTGCGGTCGCCGCCGCTGGGGCACGTGATGGTCGCGCGCGTGCGAAACGCGATTTTCTCGCACAAATTTCTGCGCGTCGAAAATTTATTTTTCAAACCGCCCACGTCTGACCAAGTCGCGAATCAGCCGTATCCCGGGATATTGATCAACGCGCACACCCACCCACCATCAGAGGATCGAACAAAAAAAAGTCGATCCCCGAAACAATGCGACTCGAGCGAGGGGGGCCACATCCAACTTAATAACAAACAAATGACGACGAGCGGCTACTCCCGTATCTTCGCTCCGCCGGCTAACGAATCGCTGCAGGATCTCTCCCCCAGAGCCGGGGAGTAAAAAGTATCGACGATCGCGTTGACGTATAGCTCGCTCGCTGCAGGGCCGGCCCGAACAATGGCAGGCGAAACGGAATACACACCCGGTCCGTGCATAATACACATATACACGTATACAATACGTGTCGAGGAGAGGAAGGCATCGATAAAACGCGGAGAAGAGAGCAGCAGCAGCAGCAGCTTTTTCACTCGAGGTGTCAATGCATATATACGAGGGCGCGTGGGCGTAGCCGTGGTGGGGGGGGGGGGGGGGGGAAAAAAAACGGCCCCCCCGCGGATCCGATGCAATCCGATCGTTGCGTTGTATACTCGTCCTGTCTCTGCAAAAAAAGATCGTTCCCATTTTACCAGCCTCGTGAATAATTTTTTTTTTCCCTCCGCCACGCCTGTATCCGCAAACATCCCACGACCTTTGTCATCTTACGCAAGCCGCAATCGATAGTCCCCCCGATCCATTACCCTGAAAACTCGCGACCCATTACCCAACGGACCTCCGCTATTGCGCCAAATTACAAAAGCGCGCGCGCTCTCCTCGATCGAGCCCACTGCACGCGCTACGACTTAAAAGCTCCCCCCGGGGAGAAGAACTCTCCGCCAACAACCGCCGGCGCACGCGAGCACACCATCCGCGCGTCGTTCCGCGTCACGAGTATATACGGAAGAGGCTCGCGCGCGGAGGTCGATTCGGAGGCTGATGCAATATTGCAGCAGCCACGTGCACCACAGCGACAGAGAGAGAGAGAGAGCCCACAGGGGGGGAAAAGCGCGCGCAGAGCTTTTACGTCCCGCTGTATAGCAGCGCTCGCGTCATTCACAGGAGGCGGGCCCGCAGGAGCCGGGGATCGTTCGGATTCCACACGAGCCGCGGTGGTCCAGGTAGGCTGGCTGGCTGGCTGCGAGTGCTCTTCTTTCATCGTTCGGGGCTCGTCGCGTTTCTTTTTTTCATTGTGTTTCGCGCGGACTACCGCTCTATATATATACAGGTGGTGCACGCGGTGCGAAGTTATTTGGGGAGCGTGTTTTTTGCGTTCCCTCGGATATTGGATACTCTCTCTCTCTCTGGTGCAGCAGCGGTGGAGAGGATCGCCGGCAATATAGTATACGGGTGCTCGTGGAACGTCGCTCTGGTGCAGCTACTACAGATCGGTCGGCGGTGCGGGGATGTTTCCGGACATGCTGCTGTAGGAGAGCGTCGAGCCACGTGGGGAGGACTCTTTCTCGAGGTACAAGGTGAGGATAGAGGCTGTTTGTTGTGCAGAATTTGGTTGTTATTGTTGTTTTTTCTTGATCGAAAGTCTAATTATTATGATGGAGCGCAAGTTATTGGTGACGATGACTGCGTTGCACAAGTGTAAGCATTGTATTGCGTATATATATAAGGAGTACTGAATTCATTATTGGTCCGTGAAATATCAAACAGCCTGTAGTTTATTTTTGTTTTGTTAAGTACGAATCTGATGATACTTAAATGATGCATGGGATATCCGGGCCTTTCAAGAAAAAAATATAATTCAGCTGACAACCATGCCGTTTAATTCGTATGGTATGAAGATAAAAAATTGAATGGTGCAAATAATCATTTCGCTTACATTCATCAGTCTATACGTCGGCTTAAATAGAGCTAGGTCTCCCTTTGTGTCCCCATTCGTTATCACACAGCATATTAGACATGCACCGAGACTCGAACCCTCCAAAGAAACAAATCGAATAAAAATGTTCCTCTCTACCATCCGAGCAACACAAGAGCGGACGCGAGAACTGAATCAGAAAGCACGCAAAAGTTCCTCGCATCAACCCATGCCTACAGCTATAATCTCTGAAAAGAAAAAAAAAAAAAGAAA